>CALNXK010000019.1:3045000-3112500 GCA_942486035.1 Porites lobata | reverse complement strand
GATTTACTCTTTAAAAGAGGTGAAGATATTTTAAAATTTTACCATCAATCAAGGACATTACGGTCATCAAGGGATCATAAACGCCTTGAAGAACCAAATTTTAACATGAAAACATATGGCCAGCGAGCGTTTTCCGTTGCTCCTCCCCCTCCCCCGAGTATGGAACAAGCTCCCCTTTGAAATTGGAGCTTTTTCTGATGTTAATCTTTTTAAATTTAAGTTGAAAACGTTTCTTTTTAAAAAGGTATATGACATCTAGTTTCATCATATTTGTTTTTGTTTTCTTTCCTTTTTAAGATGTGTATGCTATAAATTTCCCAATATGTACAGTAGTGTTATATGTAAGCTTATGATTACAGCTGTTACCACTAACACGCGCCCTTGAAGGTTTTTTTCTCTCTGTTTGAACCTGAGTTTTCGTGGACGTCAATCAACTCTTTCCATGGTTTTGCACGCGTTGGCGGTGACAGAGAAGACAGAGAAGGTTCCCTCATCGCTGAATGAAGGGCGAAGACTTACAAGAATAATTTCGAACGACGGCGGCTTTTTAAATTATTATTATTAAGATGAAGGATTACATTGTTAAAACAATGAGTTCTCTGCGAGCTGAGTGAAATAGCGGAATTAAACGTTCTCTATAGTTTACGTAACGGTTTTCAGGTTGTTTGTTAACTTGACTGTATGAAAACACGGGAGCCGTGGACGAATTGCCAAGAAGCTAGTATAAATTCAAAGAAACGAAAGATATCACACCGAAAAGGGAAAAAGTTTCCTCTGAATGGAGACTGTTTTTGAAAATAAATTTTACTATTTATCATTCTTCAAGTTATCGAATAGAATCCAGAACTAGCAAGAACTCAGACGAGTTGCGAGCGTGTATTGAGAAAGCTTATGTGGTTGTAACCTACAGTGTGTAAATGTGTCGATAATTTGAGTTTCCTCCGAAAACACTCACCAAATTCATACTCCTCGCGTAATCTTGACATGAAGCGGTGTCAGATCCTGTAGCAAAATATTGCAAAAACGGCTGAAACGCCGACATATTCTTCCGAGTGCCCGAGAAAGGGATAGGGAATCTTCTCTAGGCCAACGAGTGAAAAACCATGGTAGCGGTTGATTGACGTCCACCAAAACACACGTTTGAACTGAAGAAAAAACCCTTTGACGGCGCGTGTTAGTGGTAACCGCTGTAATGATATTCTTATGTCCTTTTTTTTACATTGTAAAGCGCTTAGAACAGCGATGTATAAGAGCTATATAAATTCCATTATTATTATATTATTATTATTATTATTACCATTATTATTTTTTCAAGCAAATTAATTGTAAATAGGGTTTTAATAGTTAGCATTGTTGTCAATAAAATTTTTTCATCTAAAAAATTAATATTATTATTATTATTATTATTATTATTATATATTATTATTATATTAATATTTTTTATTTTTTTTATCAACTTTTTGATCCTTTTTATAATTGTTATTAGTAGTCTTTAGATAGTCATTTTACAACAATTCTCTTTCGTAGACAAGAAAAATGTACATAGGGTATATATTTTAATATTTCATATTCTTGAATCTGTAAATAGTCTATTTTTTTTTAAATCTATGAATAAAGTTTTGTTTTTATTATTATTATTAAAATTATTATTATTATTATTATTATTATTATTATTATTATTAAGAGAATATGCTCTTGCATCAAAGGACAAATCCTGACGACCAGAAACAAAAACCACAGTAAATTGATATGTGTGCCATGACTTCTCAATGTGAAACAGGCGGCCTAACCAGAACCTCCCAGAGCATAGTTTACCCAGCAGAAGGGAAAAAAAAGTTATTGGAACGATATAAGCATTTTAGCATAAGGTAAAAGTCGTGTAGGCCTACCACCGCCTTTCACTGCTACGAAAGTTGGAAGTCGAAAGTCGGAAGTTGGGAGTCTGACGTCGGAAGACCCTCCTCGCCTTTCGATAGTACAGGAGTCTGTCGTTGTGTATACTATTATTGTAGTTTATTACTATGAACTACGTTTCATTTCACGCTTTCCTGCTTTCATCCCTGTAACCAGGCTAAAGTGCTGATATGGCAAACTTTCCAGCTCATTTACCGAGATCTCCGTTGGAAAAACCGAGATCGCTGGAACCGAGTTAGCCCCCTCTCTCATATGAACACATCGAAATTTTTACAGAGGATTTAGAGGCAAGGCGAGATCTCGGAAACCGGGCCAGCCTTGTCAACCGTGTTCATGTGAAAAGGCGTTAAAATATATGAATACTACTGACAAGCCGCCAAGGTGTAAAACCTGACCACTGCAATAGTAAGAAGAAGCATAATAAACTGGTCTAAACTTTATTAACTTTCATTTTATTCCAAACTAATTCTGGTCACCTCAAATAGAACTCGGATACAATGAAGCACGTAGGACTTTTAAGTCACGTAAAGTGTTGAGAGACAAATATATGCATACTTTGCTATACATTCTGTATAAGCAGGCTTTTCACACTTTTGTTCAACTTCACCTTCCCATTCGATCTCTTATAGCCGTTTCGTCAACTCGTAAAAGAAAATGCAACGAAGTGCAGCTGACGGTTACCAACAAAGCTCGCTTTCCGAGCAAAAAGTGGACGGTGAAGTGTTTATCCAAACAGATGTCTGCCCCAAAATTGGAGATGTCATCTTGGATTTAGGCTGCGGTACAGGAGAACTGTCTGCATACCTAGCTGAGCTGGTAGGACCCGAAGGAAAAGTTATTGGTGTCGATCCTGATAAGGAGCGAATTCAGCTGGCCAAAGAGACTCACAATCAAATCGAGAATCTCTCATTCGTAAAACGAAGTGCTATAAACTTCCCAGGAATTGGCGCTGAAGTCTACGACATCGTTTTCAGTAACTGTGCTCTTCATTGGATGGGTAACAAGCAACAAGTCTTCAACAACATGTTTCAAAGTCTTAAGGTTGGTGGAAAATTAACAGTTCAATACATGTCCTATCTGCCCTAGTTTGATTACAACGCTTACGTGCTACTGAACCCGGAGAACGCAGAGCGTATTTTTCCTTTGTTTCATTTTGAGTCAAAGACGAAGATTGATCGGTATTGTTTATTGGCGGGATTTGAAATCATTCGGAGTTTTGACATCCACTGCAAGGGGCCTGTCTTCGAAACCGTTCAGGAGTTCCTCGAGTGTCAATGGTCGATTACATGTGGCCTGTTTAATCCTTCCCTTCCTACTGAAGAGGGATTGCAAAAGTATCTAGCTCCATACACTGATAAAGACGGAGAGCTCTCTCTTGACTTTCGAGGAACGAAACATGAAAAGGTTACTGCTTGCCGACTGACAGCCGTTAAGAAAGGCAAAGAACATTCATAAAGAAAATTACTCCCTGGCAGTGTATGACTCTGTTATGTTTCTTTGTGGTTCACCTAAACAGTTCGCGAGTGCAGTGAATAAACTTTTTTTGAACCGTCTCACCGCAGCATGGACCGTTTGACTTTTAGTTTCTCGTGTGTGAATTTTTTTTTAACAGAGTCTCACCGAAGCATAGACTCTGACTTTTAGTTGAAAAACTCGAACTTTATACCCATGAGCACTTAATACCGTAATGTAAATTAAACTTAAACAACAAGTATTTTTCACTAACAAGAAATACAGTACATCTTTTATTGGAACTTAGCCTTAGCCACCACTGGTCCCCCCCCCCCCCCAAAAATGGAGCCCACAGGTAGTGCGATTTTTGTTATTTTTAGGCTTGACTGGCTTATGCCATCATGAATAGCCAAGAACACGTTCATGATCACTTTTAATACTTGTCGAAGTTGGTGGGGAGGATGTCAGATTAACATGGTCCGCGATCGAGCCCTAAAACCAGTGTACAATTTCTTAAACTCGTCAAGGTACTTATTCACGCGATCCGAGTTATGTACCCGCAGCTATTTACTCACAACAGTATGTAGGCTCGATTTCCGCCGTCTCCCGGGTCCGGTCTTTGATGAGTGCGGGTTCATTTTCCCGAACAGCGGCTGGTAATCGAGCCCAAACAGTATACAGCTTTCAATTTCGAGATCGATAACGACTACAAATATTACCCGTATGTTGTCCATATGTTATTCCTAGGTACTCGCATGTAACCGTATGTATCCGTGTGTTAATCGTATGTTGTCCGTATGTTCCCCGTAGGTATTCGGATGTATCCGTGTGTTACTCGTATGGAGTACCCGTATGTTACCCGCATGTACCCGTGTGGTGTTTTAGCCTTCGATTCTTCTCATGAAAAGTTCGACGTTTGGCTTAGGTCTTAATTCGCCAAATGTGAGGTCCTCTAAGACAGGCTTGAATTCTAGCCCTGATTCCGGATTCTTTTTACCCTGGGTACCAGAGGTTTTTCTCGCATGCGGCGGGAATTTTCCGTGTTGGCCGAAGACATAAAGACTTGACAGAAACCGGACCCCTCGCTAGAAACGCCCCTGGCACCCAGGGTAGATTCCTTTTCTCTGGAACCTGTCTTATCGATTCCAAAAATATACATAAGCAGTTTTACAAAACAAACTACGGCCATTATCCAATACAGTGTAAAAGGACGAATTTGTGGAACGCTATACCAGAAGACTTAAACAACACAAAATCACAATATAGTATAAAAAAGAAATTAAAAAAGTATCTTTTGTCACAACAGTGTTTAGAGAATGCTTAGTGGTGTGCAAGTTTATAAATTGAAATTAATTTATACTTAGATTTATAGTTAGATCATGCTGCATATGGCGTCCAGCCAAACAATAGGGGGATCTTGTAAAAGTCCGTAAGGGTTTCCTAAATTCCCCATATTGGTGTAATTATATCTGTTCAATATAATAAAGTTAATGTTGTTGTTGTTGAATCGTTAGTGGGATTCAGGATCAAATCAGGGGGCCCCGATGTGTCACAGCCGTTGGAAGGTCAAACCGCATGAAATGTCCCCAAATCGACCCGAAACCGAAATGAAAAAAAAAAAAAGACAAACAAAGACAAACAAATACACCTTTTCACGGTTTTTTCAACTTTTGACATGGACAAGTTAGGAAGATACAGCTCCGCAAAGTCGCGAAATTTTACAGGCGTTTGTGTGGTGGGGGCACAAACTTGCATTCCACCATACAAACGTCTGTAAAATTTAGCGACTTTGAGGTGTATCTTCACTAGTTTTCAACAAATCACTTTCAAACTTGACAATTTTATTAATTTTAAGGCGCTCTTTTCAGTGGTGTTGACGGATTTTCCCGAACTTGTCCATGTCAAAAGTTGAAAGAATTCGTGAAAAGGTCTATTTACAGCGTATTATATAATGGCATATTTGTTTTTGTATACAAGACCCCCGTACAACTTACATATTCGTTATGGCGGAATGTCATCACCATGTTCAGGGATTACGTTACAAACGTCAATAGATTCATTGAGCTTGGCCTACCTGAGGTTTATGTAGCGCTTTCGGTCCGGAAATACTACTGACAGCTGTACTGATACTGGAATATGTGGCCCGATTTTTACTGAGATATTAATCACGCTGGGTAGTGTTTTAATCCTAAAAGATGGACTCGAAAGCTCTTTACAGTCTCCATAGGATGTCATATTATTACAGAAAAGTGTCGATATGCTTAGATAGCAAGCTCAGAGTATCAACTTATGGATATCTTTAATGAAATCAGAACGCGCTACATCATGAACATGAAAGTATCTCAGAGTATTTGGTAAGCTGACTTAGGTCACCATCTTGAATTGAACTTCGATACAAGAGCTGTTGCGAGCGCTGTCTGATCTGCGTCGCTATTGTAGCTGGCTGGATTATAATTTGTTTGATGGCAAATTAAAAAGCGTCTATCTGATGCAAGAAAATACAAGATCATTTCAGATTAGGCGAGAACAAGAGAGAGTTATTCTCTCCTGGCGACGCTTGAGCGAGAACGAGAAATCACCCATCTATTATTAAGACTTCCAGGAAGTCAAGGGTGAGGGGTATGGTGTACTTCTCTTAGTAAAACAAAACTCATTAGTACCTTCCACCTATTAAGCAGTACTCGCTTCGAAAAATCCCCTGCTGTCTTGGGAATCTCACAGTCCGTCAAAAGCTGCTTGTATCACATGGCACTTATAGGGACTGTGACACGCTTCTGCGCATGTGCGGCAAATTGATTTCTCTCCGGCGGACAGTTTTTCAAGATTGGCGTTTGGTGAAGAAATCCTCTTCCATCGACCCTGAGACGCCCAAGGGAGCCATAATATCAGTATTCAAGAGCTATTTGGTCGATTTGGGAAGTTTTAAACGCCATATTTTGTACTTTTGTGCAAGTGTTGTCGAGAAAATTCGAAGTCATTGAGGACAACCGTACGAGGCCAAGTTCGTTATTGTCAGTGTTTCTACAAACGGATCAAATGTGGCCTTTAATGTGGTCATCTGGCTTTCATTTCTGTCTATCAAGGTTCTCCAGTCAACTATCTACCTTTGACGGATATTTTTCAAAGGATAAATATGTAAAGAGGAGTTAAAAAGGGTTTCCTCGATACAGCCGTGGACTACTAATGGCACGTAGCGGCGAGTGAAGCTGATCTGCGACATGACTTCCGATTGTCTGAAGCAATTTAATTTATCGAGTGCCTGGAATCAGAAGGAGAAAACTCAGCAATCTTTTGTTGTACACGAAGTCGTGTGAGGTTTGAGGAGACGAACCATCGAACATGAGAGTTTTGTACAGTAGAAAGTACTGACAACAGGCCGCGCAATCTTTACTGATGTAGTTCACTGGGAATGTTCCTTGTATCTTTTCTGTATGAGCATAGATGTGTAAGAATTGATCTTTTAAAAATAAATTGTTCCCTGAATGTTCCGTTTAACATCTGGTTTCTTTATGTGTTGAATCGATAACGTTTGTTTTGCGGAACACGCAACGCAACGACTCGGAAGGAATTTTTTTATTTGCTGATAAGCAGTTGAAATTTATGCCATAGTTATGGGCTCCTGTTTATTCCTTTTTTTGCGTTGTTCTTTTAGAATAATCTTTATACTTATACGTTATGTGGCTACTATTGCAATGAAAGCGTTTTATGATTAAGCGCTAAGAATTGCTTTTAAACAATGCTACGATTTTCAGCCGGTATCAATCGACTGAGCTAGCCGACGGCATGGCATGGCTTATTTTACTATAGCGCGCATTTAGCTGGCATTTTAAGCAAAACGTTTGCCTCATCCTATACTGTGTGTTTTGATCACCGGTCAGGAGCTATTTGCAGGTATTTCTAAGTTTATATAGGGTAAACAGAGAGATCAGTAAGGTTTGTTTACAAATTATTTTTGTTTGCGGATCAGAGACTGGTTTTCTAGCGTGGGTAAGTAAAAATACACGAAGATAAATGTTTGTTTCAAAGCAGGACAGGGTTGTTAATCTTATTCTTATCATCTGCAACATTTATCTGACGAATACCGGAGAATAAATATGAATTGTGGGGATATATATAAAATCGAACATAAACGTCCGGAAGACTCCCACTTCGCGAACAATGAATCTTAAATTATGCAAATTTCCTCACGTGCAGCTTACTCGTTTTTTTTTCTTATTGGTTCAAAGACAATGAGCTACTGTCACAGCTCACACATGCGCACAATCGTGACACAGTCCCTTTAACAGTACTTTCATTATCCTAGCTGTTTCGTGGATATTTAAGCCAATAATTCTCTCTTCTTAAACTCGGCGGCGGTAGGCTGATAACCATTTCAAAGATTTGTAAAATTGAACAGTATGTTTTGGTTAAAAGAATTTCTTGGGGGTGCTACATCTTGAAACCACAGGTAGCCCAAGCTCGAAATATGAGGAAGAAAGAGGAGGAGGACAAGGCGCATATGGGTAGACTGTGGTCTCATCATGCTGGTTTCACAATATTCTCATAAGCGTGATTCTTATCGACATAATATTACACTAAGAAGTGACCATTCAAACGGCCTGTTTTGATCTCTTGGTTAACTCGGTAAATGTTTCTAGATATAAATCCTATGTGCGAAAAAAATTAAAGCAATGAAATTAAGCTATTTGAATTTCACTTCACAACAGAATTATACGCCCTTTATATGTATCTTTATTTCAGTTATCTTAATTTTATAGCTGTATCTTGAATACATTCTGTGTTCAAATCATTAAATCATAATCTTGATTTCAAGCACACCTTTTATAATGTTGTATTTTCATATTGGCCTTTTTAAATATTTTAATAAAGGGGCCATAAGGGTCATCACGTACTCCTCTCTCAAAATAAAGTTTTTTTGTATTTTATTGTATTGTATTTTTTTTGGTTCCTTCTTTTAAGATGCATGGCCTTGCCAATTTTTGGGTCGACAAGCCTAAATAAAATGGCCGAGACAGATCACGTTCTCGACTTTTGAAAAAAAAAGAGATTTAGAACCACTGTTGCCCGTCAGCAAAGCCAAACGTCAATATGTGCCACTTGACCAAGTTTTCCTTTTAGTTGTTGTTTACTGTTTATTATATTTACACAGAAGTAAGTAGCTCCAAGCCTGTTTTATCCATAAGAATTTGAAGAATGAGGTTAATATTATCCGCTTATTTCCTAATTTAACAAATTGTCTCCTTGAATCTCATGTTTGCCGTTAAGGTTATTCTAAATATCGAATGTCTATTTACAAATCACTGGTAAAAAAACCCTCATAGAGTGCCAATCGAGCCAAGCTCAAAGCTACTGGGGAATGTTATTAAAACGACAATTTTACACAAACAAAGAAAGGTGAAATGAAAGGCTATTTAAGAATCTGTTTTAAGGTTAAAATCCCCCAAGGCAGAGGCTACAGTGTAACCACCACTAAAATCAGGGGCAGGAAGACGATTTGAGATCTTACTAGAATTTTCGGGACATTTGTTGTTAAATTTCTTGCTTGCCAGCCTCTCCTATAGGATTTTCGAACACCCCAAAAATGGTATAATTTCCCATTTTTAACGGATTTTTACCCTAAAAGGTCATCTAGAATTTTCGGAAGCCTTATTTCTGGCTGAAATTTTCCAAAAAGATGAAACATTTTTAGGGGATGAAAATATGCGTATATCTACCGTTTAAATACTAAAATACGTTCAACAATGCTATGTTTAAGTGGTTTTGAACTATATTCTCGTTGGATGCCCCTGTCAAATAAAAGTGATTTGGAGTAAAACGTTCCTGTGATGATGTTTATCATGCGGTAACATGTTTTAACTCTGAATGAAATCTACTATGGTGTGCAACCACTCAAATGAAAGTTACTGAGAAGTACGTTTAATATGTCGCACAATATGAGGTTCTAACTTTTGATTCTGAAGACTGACCCTAAAGTGTGACCATTCATGGAAAAGCTGCAGTGAGCAGTACCTTTTACGAAGTACTCTTTACCGCGTGGTGTAGAAAAGATAACCCAGCTAGGGTTTATTTTGCGAGATTTGAATTCACATAAGAAAGTTTAATTAAAAAGAAAATTCAGTCTAATTCGTTTTCTCTGTAAAATGCATGATTGGATGCTCTAAAAAAACAGAGGCACGTGTTCGAGAAAAAGCTTTTAAACAGAAGACAATGAAGCCCAAATTAAAACTTGACCCCGGGTTAGCGTTAATCGGCCGTCCAACCGCTGGGCCCAGAAATCCGACAGATTTCCACCCACAAATTTTTCTATTTTTATCAACAGTCTCAAACGAGACTTGACAAAAGATGTTTTAATATGCGTCAACATTGTTTACGTTTCTTCAAAGTGTTTTTTTGGCTTCCCCAAATTACGCCAGCGGGTTAGTGAATTCCAGTGTCCTCGCCTGTACCTCCAGCGGCAAAATCGTGAGACGAGCAGCAGAATGAAACTACAAGGATATGTTGTTTGCACTCACTAACTTAATTGAAACGGAATCTCTTGTGCGTGATTTGAGGTCTTGCGAACAAAATCACCTTGGAATGGCAGATATGGGCGGAGAAAAAGAGCTCGATCAATTTGGGGGGTTGAAAGATGCGGCAAATTTAACAGGATCGAATTGATTTTAACAACTTGCATCACGCTTTGATCACACATCATCACGCATCACATGGGACGAATTATCAGCCAACAGAAACTAGTGTTCGCCTGATGAACGGTTGGAGGAGAGAAATTATAACCTGTCATTGATTTCCACTGAAGCGCACTTTTTACTTATGTTGTTATATATCTCAGTCGGTTTATTTATATTTTTCTATTGTTTTGGGGTATGGTAATGTATGCTAACGAAATTGAAACAAACAGAAAAAAAAAAACTCGAAATAAAAAAATTTACAATTTTACATTTACCCTTGTCTAGAAGGATTCGCGATTGGCGCTCGCACCCCAAACCCGCCTGAGCGCCCCCAATAAAGTCTGTTATGTAGGCAGCATGATCCTGAATGATAATGGTGATCATGATGGTAATAATAATAATAATAATAATAATAATAATAATAATAATAATATAATAATAATGGAAATTATATAGCTCTTATACATCGCTGTTCTAAGCGCTTTACAATGTAAAAAAAAGGACATAAGAATATCATTACAGCGGTTACCACTAACACGCGCCGTCAAAGGGTTTTTTCTTCAGTTCAAACGTGTGTTTTGGTGGACGTCAATCAACCGCTACCATGGTTTTTCACTCGTTGGCCTAGAGAAGATTCCCTATCCCTTTCTCGGGCACTCGGAAGAATATGTCGGCGTTTCAGCCGTTTTTGCAATATTTTGCTACAGGATCTGACACCGCTTCATGTCAAGATTACGCGAAGAGTATGAATTTGGTGAGTGTTTTCGGAGGAAACTCAAATTATCGACACATTTACACACTGTAGGTTACAACCACATAAGCTTTTGGCTTAAGCTTTTGGCTTAAGCATAAGCTTTTTTCGCGATTGGCGCTCGCACCCCAAACCCGCCTGAGCGCCCCCAATAAAGTCTGTTATGTAGGCAGCATGATCCTGAATGATAATGATGATCATGATGGTAATAATAATAATAATAATAATAATAATAATAATAATAATAATAATAATAATAATAATAATAATAATAATAATAATACCTCTTTCTTAGAGGGATGATAGAATATATTAGTGAATAAAGTGCATTTATCCACTGCACGTGATGAAGTTTGTAATGAATGAAATGGGAGAGGGCAATACTGGTGAGGTGTCCTAATCATTCAACAACCAAGGCCCGTTTCAAACGTCGTGCTACTGCCGTGCCGAACTCAATTCATAAATTACAAATTCATTAGAATACATTTAAAAGTTTGCTGAACCGTTTCTTTATTATTGTGTTTTGTTTCAGCAACAGCCGTTCTAGTCGACTGAATTAAATTCGGCGTCTGAAACCAAGTCGTGCTAGTGTCGTGCTGCAGTCGAGCTACAGTCGAGCCAGCTTAGCACGGCAGTAGCACGACGTTTGAAACAGGCCTAAGAGCCATTTCAGTAATTAAGAGTCAATGAATATTTTTTCCAATGTGCTTTTTATTTTGCGATTGGATTACATGTTTATAGCCAAGAAAGGTCAACAAAAAGACAGTGATAGTATTACTTTAGGAAAGTGACAACAAACAAAATTAAATCATAACAACAATAATTATACAACGAATCGCGTTGGTCTTTCCGCAAGAATCCAGCTTCTAAAAGTGCAAAGTAATCAAATAACCCAACGGGAACCAAAAATTGGTAACAAAAGTTAACAAATTCCGCGCCCTACTCTCGTATGTCCCTGGGATACATCCTACTGGATGGCCCCATGATAAGTGCATAAAACGGAACCCAACGTCAGTATTAATGCGTGCAAAGTTGTTCGAACGTGTTTGTCTACAATATCGTAACTATAGGCTTGCATTTAAACTAAAAGCTAACAGCACATTCAAAGAAAAGCTATTATGCTGATATTTCTACTCCAATGTTTTTTAACCGGCGTTTTCAGCCTGCTTGACGGCAATCAATCTGTACACAGTAGATTCCTCTTTTATGCCTCGGAAATCCAGGCAAGGTTTCCCATTTTCGCCAACGGAAGGAGAAAGATACTTCTTCAGACGCTCTTCAGTGACGAGTGAAAGATCCAATACACCGTGCGTAACCGACCAGTGCCATTTCAGAAGACCGTCAATGGAATTAAAAACAAACGAGACGCAAAATTCGTAATGCTTGACAATTTGAAACCCGGATGATAAACAATAATGTTCGATCTTAGTTTTGGACTCACATTGGTACATTTCGTGGCAAATACGTTCTCCATTCCCTGGGTTCAGCAGCATGTACGCGTTGAACTCAAACTGAGGCAGACGGTCCAGGTAGTTGACAGCTATTTTCCCTCCAGCTTTCGGACTTGAAAACATGCTGTTGAAGACTTGTTGTTTTTCAGGCATCCAGTGGAGAGCAGCATTGCAGAAAACAATGTCGTATGAATTTGAATCCATTCTGAAAAAGCTTGAAGCGCTCCCCTCTGTAAATGACAGATTCTCGATTTGACTGTGAGACTCCTTAGCCACTCGAATTCGTTCCTTATCAGGATCGACACCAATAACCTTTCCTCGGGGTCCTACCAGCTCAGCTAGATATGCTGACAGCTCTCCTGTACCACAGCCTAAATCCAAGATGACGTCTCCAGCTTTGGGGCAGACATCTGTTTGGATGAAGTCTTCACCGTCCACTTTTTGCTCGGAAAGCGAGGCTTGTTGGTAACCTTCAGCAGGACTTCGTTGCATTTTCTTTTACGAGTTGACGAAACGTCTTTGAGAAATCGAATGCGATGGTGAAGTTGCTCAAAAGTGTGAAAAGCCTGCTTATATTATAGAGTTAGAATCTATCTAAGCATGCATATATGATTTGTCTCTCAACACGCTACGTGACTTAAAAGTCCTACGTGCTTTGTTGTATCCGAGTTCTATTTTAGGTGACCACAATTAGTTTAGAATCAAATGAAAGTTAATAAAGTTTCTTCTTCTTCTTCCTCTTCTTATTCTTATTATTAGTTTAAAGTCAAGCCAGGTCAAGCGTACCTCCGAAGATCCCATTAATGAATTTATTATTCGAAAGTTGAATCCGTTTCAGATTTATCTCTGCATTCTTGCATGCGTAATGAGCCGTGAATTCACACGCGAGGCAGTTACAAAATTTAATTCTACCAGCTCATTTTCCTAGCCTGAATTTCATCCGATTACTTCGAGTCGTTATTACACTCCCTCAGTAACGTCTGAATCGACCGGCCATTAATGCCGTCCAGTGACGTTACTACTCCTTGACCTTTGCTTTAATTCATGCAAAAAGTAAAACACGATTTTCAAGTGACAAACCGAGAAATATCGTTTGGAAATGTCTGCATGATACAGAACTGCTCTTATTTTTTTCGATCGTGATTCATGTTTAACGTTCAAACTTTCAACTGCATGCAGTGCAACTCTCGGAACCGGTTGTACTTAATTCTATGATTCTATAACAGAATCATTACACTTGACGGTAAAATAGCATGCCGGTGTCTGGCATGTTGGGTGGTGGAATTTAATTACAAGTGTCCGTTTAATACAGGTTGGCAACAATCGAAATGGCCATTTCAGGTACTTTTTAGGCGTCCGCGTCCGCTTAATAGAGGTGTCCACTTAATAAAGGTTTCATTTAAAGTAAATAAGGGAAATAAATTTGGGGACTTCGGCTACTGTCCGTCGCTTAATAGAGGGTGTCCGCTTAACACAGGTTTCATTGTAATCAATTCATTAATAGAATCTTGGGAGGTACGCTTGACCTGCTTTGACTGTAAAAAACAATATGGATGTAAGGACTACGAAAGCGGAGGAGGGTCTTCCGACTTCTGACTTCCAACTTCCGATTTCCGACTTCCTATTTTCAACTTCCGCCTTGACTCCTCCGTCAGGCTTGATTGCCGCTCAATCCGCCATGCGGGTATTAATGCTCAAGGGCAAGGCTCAGTAGAAAGAACAGCTGTACCGTTCTAGCCACAAAAGAGATTAACTGAAGTTGTTCTTGTAAAAGCAACTAAGCACAAAGCCAATCAGGCAACTGATGAGGTTCGCTTGGGGAACCGAAGCCATGGTCTTACCTGATCAAAAAGTGACAACTGATAACAAAACAGTCCAAAACACTGTTAAGCTTATTAAAAAGCGGCTATAACTAAGGAAGGAAATACGCGGTCCAGTAAAAAGACTCACATTTTCTTTAGCAAAACACTAAGCTGGAATCTACTGAGCCACAAAGCATCCTCCACAATTAATGCAGCTTCAATTTAAGCTGTACTTCATTTTTATAACTTTGGATCTGTAAATCACTATCCGTTATAATTTAACATCCTGCAAACAAAACTAAGGAGCTGGACCCAGCGTGATACAGCATTGCAGATTCACGGACTAAAAACAATCACATAGTTATTCAGATCCAGAAGGCACTTTGGAGAAAATTAGAGTCCTTACTCGGTCGTAGAAAAAAGCTTTACTCTTTAAAAGAGGTGAAGATATTTTAAAATTTTACCATCATTTTTTTACCATCAATCAAGGACATTGCGGTCATCAAGGGATCATTTACGCCTTGAAGAACCAAATTTAACACGAAAACTTATGGCCAGCGACCGTTTTCCGTTGCTGCCCCCCGACTATGGAACAAGCGCCCTTCGAGCTTGTTCTGATGTTAATCTTCTTAAATCTAAGTTAAGAACGTTTCTTTTTAAAAAGGTATATGACATTTAGTTTCATCATATTTGTTTTTGTTTTCTTTCCTTTTTAAGATGTGTATGCTATAAATTTCCCAATATGTACAGTAGTGTTATATGTAAGCTTGTGATTAATTAATGATATTCTTATGTCCTTTTTTTACATTGTAAAGCGCTTAGAACAGCGATGTATAAGCGCTATATAAATTCCATTATTATATTATTATTATTGTTATTATAATTATTGCTTAAAACACTGCTGTAAATACCTGCAGAGATATTAATAAAAATATGAAAGTCGTCAATTTTGGCCTGATTTGTAAGCGAAGACAATGAGTTAAGGGAATATGCTCTCACATCAGAGGGCAAATCCTGACGACCAGAAACACAAACCACAGTAAATCGATATGTGTGCCATGACTTCTCAATGTGAAACAGGCGGCTTAACCAGAACCGTCCAGAGCATAATCTACCCGGCAGAAGGGAAAAAAAAGTTATTCGAACAAGCAGCATTTTAGCATAAGGTAAAAGTCGTGTAGGCCTACCATCGCCTTTCATTCCTACGAAAGTTGGAAGTCGGAAGTTGGAAGTCTGAAGTCGGACCACCCTTCTCGGCTTTCAGTAGTACAGGACTCTGTCGTTGTGTACTATTATTGCTCTTTATTACGATGAACTACGTTTCATTTCACGCTTTCCTGCTTTCATCCCTTTAACTTGGCTGAAGTGTTCATATGGATAAATTTTCAGCCAATTTACCGGGATCTCCCGTTGGAAAACCGAGATTCTCGGGAACCGAGTTAGCCCGCTCTCGCATATGAACACATCGAAATTTTTACAAAGGATTTTGAGGCCCTGCAAGTTCTCGGAAACCGTGCTAGCCTGGTCAACCGTGCTCATGTGACAAGCCACCAAGGTGTAAAACCTCGACTGCGCTGAGGCGACATGTGCGGCTGTTATTAGAGACCTTTAGCTTCAGGCAAACGCAAACCGCAAACCGCACTTTGCAGTTACGCGTTAGCAGTTTCGTGTTGCCGAGATTTCAAATGTTAGCAAGGCGTTCAGTTCAGTTCAGTTCATTTTTATTTAAGCAAAATATAATGCAATACAAGAATACATATAGGAATTGTAAGGATGCAAGGGAGCCCAGAAGAAACCAGAAGGCTTATGAAGCCTGGGCTCCCCAGTCTCAAAGAAATAATCTCAAATAAGCAAAAAAAAAAAAATCAAAATTCGCGGAGTGATGCGCTAAAAACAGGAACTAAACAGCGACTGAGTTAAGTTATGAATTCAGTAACAAGATACAAAAAAAAATAAACTCTGGATTGGAACAGAATACTTTCTTTTGTTAGTACGGCAGAAAGGAATATAAAATCGATTTGAACTACGCGTTTCATTGCTTAGGGCCGCCATGTTGTTTCCATCAAGTCGAAGTGCATCAGTTTAATCGCCCAAAAATCAGCTATAATTCATTGATTGGAGATCAAAAATTCAACAAACACATCGCAAACGGATTTAAAAAGCCAGTTCATACCTTTAAACGCAAGGCTGTACAATTTTTTTGTGACAAAAAACCTTGCCGTAAATCACTTACAGCTGAAAGCCTTTCCCGCGGTTCAAACGTGAACTGCAAACTGCAGACGTGACCGCAAGGCCGTGGTCACGTGACATTTTGCGGTTTGCGGCTTGCCGTTTCCCATGAAAAACCTGATGCTAAAGGTCTCCATTGTTTTTTAAACTAATAATAATAGTAAGAATAAGAATAGTAAGAATAATGATAATAAACTGGTCTAAACTTTATTTACTTTTATTTTATTCTAAACTTATTCTGGTCACCTAAAATAGAACTCGGATACAATAAAGCACGTAGAACCTTTAAGTCACGTAGCGTGTTGAGAGACAAACTATATGCATGCTTTGATAGATTCTAACTCTATATATAAGAAGGCTTTTCACAATTTGGTGCAATTTCACCTTCCTATTCGATCTCTTAAAGCCGTTTCGTCAACTCGTAAAAGAAAATGCAACGAAGTGCAGCTGAAGGTTACTAACAAAACTCGCTTTCCGAGCAAAAAGTGGACAGTGAAGACTTTATCCAAACAGATGTCTGCCCCAAAGTTGGAGATGTCATCTTGGATTTAGGCTGCGGTACAGGAGAACTGTCTTCATACCTAGCTGAGCTGGTAGGACCCGAAGGAAAAGTTATTGGTGTCGATCCTGATAAGGAGCGAATTCAGCTGGCCAAAGAGACTCACAATCAAATCGAGAATCTCTCATTCGCAGAACGAAGTGCTATAAACTTCCGAGGAATTGGCGCTGAAGTCTACGACATCGTTTTCAGTAACTATGCTCTTCATTGGATGGGTAACAAGCAACAAGTCTTCAACAACATGTTTGACAGTCTTAAGGTTGGTGGAAAAGTAGCAGTTCAATACATGTCCTATCTGCCCTGTTTGATTACAACGCTTACGTGCTACTGAACCCGGAGAACGCAGAGCGTATTTTTTTGTTTGTTTCATCTTGAGTCAAAGACGAAGATTGATCGGTATTGTTTATTGGCGGGATTTGAAATCATTCGGAGTTTTGACATCCACTGCAAGGGGCCTGTCTTCGAAACCGTTCAGGAGTTCCTCGAGTGGCAATGGTCGACTACATGTGGCCTGTTTGATCCTTCACTTGTCACTGACGGGGGACTGCAAAAGTATCTAGCTCCATACACTGATAAAGACGGAGAGCTCTCTCTTGACTTTCGAGGATCGAAACATGAAAAGGTTACTGCTTGCCGACTGACAGTCGTTAAGAAAGACAAAGAATATTCATAAAGAAAATTACACTCTTTACAGTGTATAACTCTGTTATGTTTCTTTGTGTGGTCCACCTAAACAATTCGCGAGTGCAGTGTATAAACTGTTTTTGAACAATAGTCTCACCGCAGCATGGACCGTTTGACTTTTAGTTTCTCGTGCGGGAAATTTTTTTCAACAGTCTCATCCAATTACAGACTCTGACTTTTAGTTGAAAAACTCGAAGTTTATGCCCATGGGCACTTAATACAGTAATTCATTGAATGAATGTAAATTAAATTTAAACAACAAGTATTTTTCACTAACAAAAAATACAGTACATCTTTTATTGGAACTTAGCCCTAGCCACGACTGGTTTCCCCCCAAAATGAAAACCACTGGTGGAGTCGCGAATTGGCTTATGGAAACTAAACCCTTCAAAATTTGCAATGAACAGTGAAATTTTCTACGCAACCTAAAATAATTATTAATAGCTTTTTCGCCTAACTATATCCAACATAAAAGAACTTTCCAGGAAAGCAGTAAAATACTTTGGACTTATAAAGGATAGATACATCGACAAAATTCGCCCGAAAAAATAAAAAAGCTCTTCAGATACCGACTTTGACTATTAGTTGAAATAACACGCACTTTAAATACCCCCCCTCCCCCCGTAATAGGCATCGCCTTTGAACGTGTGTTTATATGTATTATACTACTACATGAGAACTTTCTGCAATTTGATTGGCTGAGAGCAGTGGTATTTCAGCTTACTCGGAAATACCTAACCCTTTGCAGGAAGTAGTATAAACAAATAATAGCATGATTTGTACGTGACGAAATATTTAGCATAAATACCAATCTTGATATTTCAAAATTGTCTCAAATTTCACTCGCCTAACGACTCGTGAAATTACGTTATAACAATTTCCAAATATCACTCGTGGTATTTATGCCAAATATCACTAGCAATCATGCTATTACCTATTCTAATTTGTTAACATCCCCGCTTGTAATTAAATCCAACCATTAAAGTATATGCAAGTACAAACAGTACTATCAGACTTCGTAATCTTTTGTACTGCTGTGATGTAGAAAATCAGCTGTCTTTAAACATCTTATCTCCCAGACTCCAATTGCTCAAAAGTCAGATACTGCTATCTACTGGATTACTACTCCCTATCAAATACATATTAAGTGTTAGGGAAGCGAATTGCATTACACAGTGGATAGTGATTTATCCAGTGGATAGCATTATCCATCTTTAAACATCTAGAGCTTGGTTTGGTGTATATTGAAATACAAAATTATTTTCATTTGTCACAAAAAATTAAGTCCTGGATAGTTCACCATGCCAAAGAGGCACGTTACATAATCTAATAGCACTATTAGCGGAAAACCTGTCACTACCATTGTTCAGTAATCTGTGCGGTCATTTAAGGAAAAACTGAAATTAAAAATATTCACATCCTTACATCAAATGCAGCTTTGAAAGGTAAAAGTCGTGTAGGCCTACCACCGCCTTTCATTGCTACGAAAAGTTGGAAGTGGAAAGTCGGAAACTGGAAGTCTGAAGTCGGAAGACCCTCCACGGCTTTCGGTAGTACAGGAATCTGTCGTTGTGTACTATTATTGCAGTTTATTACTATGAACTACGTTTCATTTCACGCTTTCCTGCTTTCATCCCTGTAACTGGGCTGAAGTGTTCATATGAACCCATCAGAGAGGACGAAGAGGCACGTTACATAATCTCCTAGCACTATTAGGGGAAAACCTGTCACTACCATTGTTCAGTAATAGTAGTATAGGGTGCACCGAATTAGCCCCTTTTTTGGGGAGGATTCTCATTAAGGTGGGGAGGAATACATTAACGCCGATGACGTCATAGGCTATTGTCTTGATCTCATGAATAAAATGCGCAGGAATCTCATAAAGATAAGGTCATGTGCTATTTTAAGTTGGTTTAGGTTTTCTAGTTACTTTAAGGTCGATAAACGTCTTCGTTTTCTATTGGTTAGTTAGAAAATAAGAAAAGTTTTCATTGGTTAATTCATAGTGCCTGAAGAGTAAAGTCAAACTTGTCTCTGACTTAAAATCACTGAGACGTAACGTAATTATGCAAGTTCTATTTCCTGCTGCCGCGATTGTCCTGGTTCCGGTTCACTGATTTTTGGAATTTATTCCCATTTTTCCCTCCTCCTCCTCCTCCTCCTCCACATTTCTATTGTTTTCCCTCTACCACCACCACCACATTTCTATTGTTTTCCCTCCACCACCACCACCACCACCACCACATTTCTATTGTTTTCCCTCCACCACCACCACCACCACCACCACATTTCTATTGTTTTCCCTCCACCACCACCACCACCACATTTCTATTGTTTTCCCTCCACCACCACCACCACCACCACCACATTTCTCTTGTTTTCCCTCCACCACCACCACCACCACCACATTTCTATTGTTTTCCCTCCACCACCGCCACCACCACCACATTTCTATTGTTTTCCCTCCACCACCACCACCCCCACCACCGCCACCACATTTCTATTGTTTTCCCTCCACCACCACCACCACCACCACCGCCACCACATTTCTATTGTTTTCCCTCCACCACCACCACCACCACCGCCGCCACATTTTTATTGTTTCCCTCAAAAGGCCAAAGAGGCCAAAATCAGGCCTAAAAGGCCAAACTCAAGGAGGGAAACAATAAAAATGTGGTGGCGGTGGTGGTGGTGGTGGTGGAGGGAAAACAATAGAAATGTGGTGGCGGTGGTGGTGGTGGTGGTGGAGGGAAGACAATAGAAATGTGGTGGTGGTGGTGGTGGTGGTGGAGGGAAAACAATAGAAATGTGGTGGTGGTGGTGGTGGTGGTGGTGGTGATGGAGGGAAAACAATAGAAATGTGGTGGTGGTGGTGGAGGGAAAACAATAGAAATGTGGTGGTGGTGGAGGGAAAACAATAGAAATGTGGAGGAGGAGGAGGAGGAGGAGGGAAAAATGGGAATAAATTCCAAAAATCAGTGAACCGGAACCAGGACAATCGCGGCAGCAGGAAATAGAACTTGCATAATTACGTTACGTCTCAGTGATTTTAAGTCAGAGACAAGTTTGACTTTACTCCTCAGGCACTATGAATTAACCAATGAAAACTTTTCTTATTTTCTAACTAACCAATAGAAAACGAAGACGTTTATCGACCTTAAAGTAACTAGAAAACCTAAACCAACTTAAAATAGCACATGACCTTATCTTTATGAGATTCCTGGGCATTTATTCATGAGATCAAGACAATAGCCTATGACGTCATCGGCGTTAATGTATTCCTCCCCACCTTAATGAGAATCCTCCCCAAAAAAGGGGTTAATTCGGTGCACCCTATACTACTAGTAATCTGTGCGGTCATTTAAGGAAAAAGTGAAATTAAAAATATTCACATCCTTACATCAAATGCAGCTTTGAAAGGTAAAAGTCGTGTAGGCCTACCACCGCCTTTCATTGCTACGAAAAGTTGGAAGTGGAAAGTCGGAAACTGGAAGTCTGAAGTCGGAAGAACCTCCTAGGCTTTCGGTAGTACAGGACTCTGTCGTTGTGTACTATTATTGCAGTTTATTACTATGAACTACGTTTCATTTCACGCTTATAGAACCGAGTTAGTCTGCTCTCTCATATGAACACATCAAAATTTTTACAAAGGATTTAGAGGCAAGGCGAGATCTCGGAAACCGAGCCAGCCTGGTCAACCGGCTTCATGTGAAGAGGCCCTTAAAATATATGAATAGTGCTGACAAGCCGCCAAGGTGTAAAACCTGACGACTGCGCTGAGGCGACATGTGTGGCTGACGCTGTTAAGCAGGTCAGGCGTACCTCCCAAGATTCTATTAATGAATGAAAAGAAATATTATTATTATTATTATTATTATTAAAATATTCATTGACTCTTAATTATTGAAATGGCTCTTAGTTGTTGAATGATTAGGACACCTCAACATTGCCCTCTCCCATTTGATTCATTACAAACTTCATCACGAGCAATGGACAAATGCGCTTTATGGGAATCAAACAGATCTCGTAGACAAGCTTTGTCGGTTTTTGATGTGAATAAAAGTAATGTTTCTTCATCGACTGAATCGATTTGCTGAATTCCATATATATCTGGCTCATAACAAAGTTGATCAGGCTCTCCTCCCAAGTATCTAAATAAAATGCATTTGACTTTTTTTCTCTACTCCTTTCTCTTTCTGGCCTCAGAAGTTTTAGATTTTGAGCCAATGTGGTAAGCGCCCCGGTACTTAGCAAATGCTTTGTCTAAATCTTGGGTGGGTGGGGGGGGTGCGACGTTATTTTTAACATAACAGAGGGGGGTTAGAACTAATTTTTTTTGTTTTGGAGGGGGGTACTGTCTAAGTTTTTGCTAGATAACTCTAGTTTTCCAGCCCCCCCCCCCTCCTGATAATTATTGCACAGTCCCTTATCTGAATTCAAATTTCCCAAAATTAACCCTAGCAGGGTTATCTTTTGTACACCACACGGTAAAGAGTACCTCGTAAAAGGTACTGCTCACTGTAGCTTTTCCATGAATGGTCACACTTTAGGGTCAGTCTACAGAATCAAAAGTTAGAACCCCTTATTGTAAGGTATATTAAACCGTACAAAAGGAAAGTACTGCTCAGTAGCTTTCATTGGAGTGGTTGCACATAAACACCATAGGAGATTTCATTCAGACTTAAAAGTTACCGTATGATAAACAACATCACTGGAAAGTTTTGCTCCGCATCGCTTGCATTTGAGTGGTGGTCACACTGTAGCCTCTGCCTTGGGGGGTTTTAATCTTAAAACAGATCCTTAAATAGCCATTCATTTCGCCTTTCTTTTTTTGTGTAAAATTGTCGTTTCAATAACTTTCCCCAGTAGCTTTGAGCTTGGCGCGTGTGGCACTCTATGAGGGTTTTTTTTAGTATAAATTAACAGTGATTTGTAAATAGTATTCGATATTTAGAATCACCTTGACGGCAAACATGAGATTCAAGGCGACAATTTGTCAAATTACGAAATATTAAGGCGGATAACATTAACCTCATTCTCCAAATTCTTATGGATAAAACAGGCTTGGAGCTACTTACTTTTGTGTAGATATAATGAACAGTAAACAACAACTAAAAGAAAAACTTGGTCAAGTGGCACATATTGACGTTTGGCTTTGCTGACGGGTAACAGTGGTTCTAAATCTCTTATTTTTCAAAAGTCGAGAAGGTGATCTGTCCCGGCCATTTTAATTAGGCTTGTCGACCCAAAAATTGGCAAGGCCATGCATCTTTAAAAGGCGGAAAAAAAATACAATACAATACAAAAATACTTTATTTTGAGAGAGGAGTACGTGATGATCCTTATGGTCCCTTTATTCAAATAAACAAAAAGGCCAATATGAAAATATAACATTATAAAAGGTTTGCTTGAAATCAAGATTATAATTAATGATTTCAATATGGAATGTATGCAAAATACAGCTATAAAATTAAGAGAACTGAAATAAAGATACATATAAAGGGCGTATAATTCTGTTGTGAAGTGAAATTTAAATAGCTTAATTTTCATTGCTTTCATTTTTTTTTTCGCACATAGGATTTATATGTAGAAACCTTTACCGTATTCACCAGGAGATCAAAACAGGCCGTTTTTGCCCTAAAAAAATCACCTATAATTTTCGGGAGCCTTTTTTCTGGCTCAAATTTTCGAAAAGGTAAGTTTTGATCCCTATAATTTTTGGATCACTAGACTTTCAGCTAGGAAATCCGAATAGAGGAAAAAATTTTAGGGGATAAAAATATGCCAATATCTACCGTTTAAATACTAAAATACGTTCAACAATGCTTTGTTTGAGTGGTTTTGAATTATATTCTCGTGAAAATAGAACTCGGATACAGTAAAGCACGTAGAACTTTTAAGTCACGTAGCGTGTTGAGAGACAAATATATGCATGCTTTGATAGATTCTAACTCTATAAATAAGCAAGCTTTTCACACTTTTGTCCAACTTCACCATCCCATTCGATTTCTCAAAAACTTTTCGTCAACTCGTAAAAGAAAATGCAACGGCGAAGTGCAGCTGAAGGTTACCAACAAAACTTGCTTTCCGAGCAAAAGGTGGACGGTGAAGACTTTATCCAAACAGATGTCTGCCCCAAAATTGGAGATGTCATCTTGGATTTAGGCTGCGGTACAGGAGAACTGTCTGCATACCTTGCTGAGTTGGTAGGACCCGAAGGAAAAGTTATTGGTGTCGATCCTGATAAGGAGCGAATTCAGCTGGCTAAAGAGACTCACAATCAAATCGAGAATCTTTCATTCGTAGAGGGAAGTGCTATAAACTTCCCTGACGCTGAAGTCTACGACATCGTTTTCAGTAACTATGCTCTTCATTGGATGGGTAACAAGCAACAAGTCTTCAACAACGTGTTTGAAAGTCTTAAGGTTGGTGGAAAAGTAGCAGTTCAATACATGTCCTATCTGCCCCTGTTTGATTACAACGCTTACGTGCTACTGAACCCGGAGAACGCAGAGCGTATTTTTCGTTTGTTTCATTTTGAGTCAAAGACGAAGATTGATCGGTATTGTTTATTGGCGGGATTTGAAATCATTCGGAGTTTTGACATCCACTGCAAGGGGCCTGTCTTCGAAACCGTTCAGGAGTTCCTCGAGTGGCAATGGTCGACTACATGTGGCCTGTTTGATCCTTCACTTGTCACTGAAGAGGGACTGCAAAAGTATCTAGCTCCATACACTGATGAAGACGGGGAGCTCTCTCTTGACTTTCGAGGATCGAAACATGAAAAGGTTACTGCTTGCCGACTGACAGCCGTTAAGAAAGACAAAGAATATTCATAAAGAAAATTACACTCTTTACAGTGTATGACTCTGTTATGTTTCTTTGTGGTTCACCTAAACAATACTCGAGTGCAGTGTATAAACCTTTTTTGAACAATAGTCTCACCGCAGCATGGACCGTTTGACTTTTAGTTTCTCGTGCGTGAAATTTTTTTCAACAGAGTCTCACCGAATTACAGACTCTGACTTTTAGTTGAAAAACTCGAAGTTTATGCCCATGGGCACTTAATACTGTAATTCATTGAATGAATGTAAATTAAACTTAACCAACAAGTATTTTTTACTAACAAGAAGTACAGTACATCTTTTATTGGAACTTAGCCTTAGCCACCACTGGTTTCCCCCCCCCAAAATGAAGACCAGTGGTGGTGGAGTCGCAAATTGGCTAATTGGAACTAAACCCTTCAAAATTTGCAATGAACAGTGAAATTTTCTACGCAACCTAAATAATTATTAAGAGCCAATGTCTGTAATTTTCGAGAATCGGTTGACAGTCGTGAATTTTTGAATTTCTTCATATTTTGCCCACATAATCTCTATAGTACACTTATTTCAAAAATCACATTAAAACTTGTAACGGCTTTTTATTTTTTCCTGAATCGGGCTAAGTTTAAAAAACGCCAAATCGGCGCTCTTTCGAGTATGAAATTAGCGAAAATTAAGCATTTTCTTCGCGCTCGTACATAAAAATGGGATGATATCTCTAAATGAAATCAAGTCACAAGGAAAACACAGACTTGTACTTTATAATTCTGCAATTATCTTTAGACAAGCTGTTTAAATGTGACTGTGTTGGCCGCAAGAAGAAACACGATTTCGGCTCTTTTCAAAAATGGCAAATTTGACCTAACTTTACCACCGAAAAAAACAACTGATACATGGAATTTCAACATGAAACAAACACTATTTTAAAGCATATCCTTTGCCATGTCTTGTGTTAAAAAATTTTTGGCGGCATTACAAAAGTGCGTCGCTGAGACACCGAAAGGTGCAGCGTACTTTCGCACGTTGGAACGCTGAAAACAAGCTAGCCGCGAGGGTAGGAACACAAAAGTATTTGCTAATTTAGCTTGTTTTACAAGGGGCACATTACGGGAAGCTCTAGAAATCTTTTGAAAAACGATTTTCAATGTGATAGTCATAAAAAAGAACTAAGTAGATTAACACTGCATTTGATTGCACGCAAGTAGCTGAAAAAGACAACGCTGTTAAGTTCGCATGGACTGTAAATATTGACCTCGAGTTTCTGCACCTAAAATAAAGCCGCTAGAAACGGCGTGCTAGCTCTAAATGGGATTCGACATCTCTAAGAATTACTTACCACAGTCGTTTCAACCGCAAGTGGCCGCAGTTTGCTGAAATCTTCCCTCGTTTAGCCTCGGACTAAACGCTGTGATGCGTGATGAAAGCCCGTGTGTAATTTGAGTCTGGTCACGCAACTGTACAGACCGGATAAATCATCGCACGAGTGTACAATTAACACTGTTTTTTTTAGTTTTATATTTTATATTCCCAAAACATGTCGAACTAAACTTGATTTTAGGATGTCACCAGCCGAAACTCAAACAGAGAAAGAAAACAAATAGAGTAAGCCGAGCCTGCAAAACTTTTCACACTAGTTTTCTTTTATTTGCACTAAGCCTTCTGTGCCTTTGCTTGTAATAAACTAATCTTTACCCCGCTTAGCGTATAGACCCCGGGGGTACTCGCAGAAAAATTGGGTAGGGGTGTGCGACCCGCTTCCCAAAACCCTTACCCTATTTATGACCAAAATCTGCGATTTTCCCTACCCTATTTATGACCTAACCAAAAATTTGATACCCTATTTTGTGAAGGGCTTTTTTTGCTTGCATTTTCTAGCCTACAAAGCACCCGGTGGAGAGGAAGGCAAAGCGCGGATGGAAGGAGGGGGACATGATAAGGAAGTAGCTTCTTCTAAAAAAGTGCATTCAAGACTACAGTGCAAAAATCGTTACCCTATTTATGACCAAAATGGCGGCAAAATAGCCAAAATCGATACCCAATTTATGACCAAAACGGCTGAAAAACCCTACCCTTTGGGGCCGCACATACCTATATAGCCCATATTAGGGAGTGCCCCCCCCCCCCGGGGTATAGACTGCTTTAATGAGGTGAGGGATTTAGGTACACACGTATGCCATATGCAGCATGAAGGTAGAGCAGGGAAATGGAAACGAGTAAAACTGTTTAAAGAAAATTGGCCAATGCTCCGCAAAAGAACATTCCTGAAAAACCACAAATCGAAAATGGACAATGGACACATTTGATGAGCGAAATACAAGTATTTAACATGTTTAAATTACTGAAAGTAGTATTGCTTTGCTCCTCTTCAGCAAGGGCAACTTCTGGCGAGACCTCAACCTGCTGTTGACGAATTGTACTGATCCCTCGGCCCCCCGAAGAGAGGCCCTTAAAGGCCGGTCTACACAGTATGGGGTAGACCAGAATGCACGTACTGTTAGCTCCCGCCTAAAAAAAAAAAAGTAGTCACCTGGCTCTATCCGCCACCATCCCCCCGGCACTTGTTCGCAGGCTAGAAAATAAACCAATTCACTGACAAATTCTTTTTCATAACGTCAAAGTCCGTCGCGTAAACGAAAAAATGCTTTAAAGTGCCTCAGCCATTTTACTTACTACCTTTCAACCGAATACGTTGCGCAGAAAAGAGATAAAAGGCTGAAAACAGCCTTTCACTTCGATTTAAAATTTCAGATGGAGAATGCCCTTTTCCTAGGTCTGCACCTGCAGTGACTTGAGTGCTAAATCTGCTTCGTGGTGGTATCTCTCAGGCAAAAACAACCGCCTAGCGGAGAGGAGCGAGGCGAGAAGTCCGTGGCCATTTTCGAAAAGAAAAAGAAGTGTGAAGGCAGCACCTTCGTCGCTCAGAAAACGTCTGCGTATATAATTTTCTTCAGGCCGCACAGAGTTATCAATTAATGTGCCTTTACAGACCCCTTTTTAAATGAGCAGCCAGCATGGCCAGTAGGCTGTTCTGAAACGGTACAACGTGATTTGTTCTCCGCCACTCGGAACCAAACATTTAGCGGTGGTGAGGAAAAACTTTTATTTTTATGCGCCAATTTTGTGGATCAAACAAAGTCTGCTAGCTCTAAATGTAGTGATAAAGACATGAATTGTTGTATGTGTAGGGGTGATCCTAATGGAGAACCCAATGCCAACCAACCCACCCATCTCCTCCTCCTTCCCTAAAGTAGACTTTTCATGACGTTAGCATAATCACCTGAGACCTCTTGTAAAGTTCACTAAAATAATAGCAAGCACCTTCGTAGCCTGTTCACAGACCCTCTACTTTTTCATTAGAGATCGTCGATCTATTTTCTCTTTGGAGATCGTCGATTTTGCGTATGAAAATAAAAGCCGTGGGGGATTTATTGACCAGTAGAGCAAGGGGCTCTGTCTCCCGCGCTCGCTTCGCTCGCGTGCTCGTCTATTTTCGAATCGAAAGAGGAGTGTAAAAGCTGCACATTCGTCGCTCAGAAAACGTCTGCGTATATCATTTTCAGTTCAGGCCATACAGAGTCATCAATCAATGTGCTTTTATGGTCCCCTCTATGAGCAGCCAGTAGGTTGATCTAGAACGGTACTACGTGATTTGTTGCACCGCTACCCGGAACCAAACATTTAGAGGTGGTGAGGAAAAACTCATATTTTCATGCGCCAATTTTGTGGATCAAACAAAGATCACCTAACGTAATTACAGAAAACCTTACTTTTATCATTAGCATGGTCGGGTCGATGTTTGGTTATTGCCCTACATACTCACGTGACTAACAAGTCAGGAGCATACCAAGTGACTCACGACATCTTTTGTATGATCGCAATACATTCAGCATTACTGGGGCCACAGGCGCCACAAACCAAGTTTGAATATGTGCGAGATGGTTTACGAACAAGCAACAAAGACTTGAACCGTAAAACACTTATACCAGGAATTTCTTTTCCGGCGCGTTACGCGTCACGCACTTCCGGAATGTCATCTTCCCTCGTGTTGACAGATTGAAAACATATACAAACTTAACTTCGATTCTGCCGTGATGCAGAATTTAGTTAGCGGTACTGTGACCCCGTCTAGCATTTAAATTCAGGTAAGTAAATAACTTTTCTGATATTAAGGTTTCAATACGATTAAAACCATAGCAAGCTAGTATTTCGACAATATTCCCCTCTACTAACTGTGATTTGAACTGCGTATTCGTCTCTTCATTATGTTTATCGCAAAAATCAGTTGAAAGGAATCATGTTAAACCGAACAGAAACGCCGAAATATAATCTGAAACCGTTACAACTCTGACTAGGATTTAAATGTCGAAGTAACTTAGGTTTGCGAAGGATTAATATGCCAAGCGTTGAAACTTGCTTGTTGCACGCGCTTTCCTGGTGTCAAAATACCCTTCAGGTTTTGGTCTCTCGACGGTGCGCATTTGGAATGCCGCCAGAAACATTTTAACACAACCAACAGCAAAGGATATGCTTCAATACAGTTCTTGTTTCATATTGAAATTCCGTGTACCAACTGGGTTTTTACGATGGTGAAGTTAGGTCAAATTTGCCATTTTTGAAAAGTGCTGAAACCGTGTTTCTTCTTCGGGCCGGTACAGTCACATTTAAACGGTTTATTTAAAGTTAACTGCTGAATTATAAAGTAAAAATATGTGTCTGTTTTGTGACTTGATTTCATCGAGAGATATTATTCTATTTTTATGTACGAGCGCGAAGAAAATGCTCCATTTTCGCTAATTTCATACTCGAAAGAGCGCCGATTTAGAGTTTCTCAAACTTTGCCTGATTCCTGAAAAAATAAAAAGCTGATACAAGTTTTAACGTGATTTTTGAAATAAGTGTACTATAGAAATTATTTGAGCAAAATATGAAGAAATTCAAAAATTCACGACTGTCAACCGATTCTCGAAAATTACAGACATTGGCTCTTAATAGCCTTTTCGCCTAACTATATCCAACATAAAAGAACTTTCCAGGAAAGCAGTAAAAAACTTTGGACTTATAAAGGGTGCGAGTAGATATGTAACGTGCTACTTTAATTTGGTATGGTATCCAGGACTTGTTTGTGACATAAATGAAAATAATTTTGTACTTCAATATCCACCAAACCAAGATGTAGTTGTTTAAAGGTGGATAATGCTATCCACTAGATGAATCACTATCCACTGTTTAATGCAGTTCGTTTCCCTAACACTTATGTATTGGATAGGGAGTAGTAATCCAGTAGATAGCAGCATCTGACTTTTGAGCAATTAGGGCAGGGAGATAAGATGTTTAAACACAGCTGATTTTCTACATCAAAGCAGTACAAAAGATTACGAAATCTATATAATAGTACTGTTTGTACTTGCATATACTTTAATGGTTGATGTCCCCACCGATGCTCCGGGAACGGCTTCTACGGTGGATATGGATACAAACAAACACATTTTAAACTCTTTAAACAACATTGATCAAACAATGGGCCAGATGGCGGGCCTTATAGCCAAGTTTTGCGAAGATCGCAGGCCAAGCGGCCAGAAAAGGTCGAAAAGATCGGCCGATGAGGTCCTGCGATTTACGTATTTCTAGTTACAAGCGGGGATGTTTTCAAATTATACATGTGAAGAAATTCGGGACATAAGTGGACACACATTCAAAGCCGATGCCTATTGCAGTGTGGTGGCGGTGGTGGAGGGAGGGGGTGGGGGAGGCATTTAAAGTGCGTGTTATTTCAACTAATAGTCAAAGTCGGTATCTGAAGAGCTTTTTTGTTTTTTCGGGCAAATTTTGTCGATGTATCTATCCATTACGGGAAAAACTGCCACTACCATTGTTCAGTAATTTGTGCGGTCATTTAAGGAAAAAGTGAAATTAAAAATATTCACATCTGTACATCAAATGCAACTTTGAAAGGTTAATGAAACCCACAGCTTATTGCCGAGCAGTTCTGGACTGGGTTATTTAAAGCTGGGTTAACCCGACTCTATCATACTTGAGTGTAATAAACAACAGTGTCGAAACAGAATTGACATTACTACTTGAGACACATCTCGGCTGGGTGAAAATTAAACGCCTTCGGCTTCGCTGACGAGAGATCTCATTCTGGCTACGAGGTAAATACGCAGAGTTTTAAAGTGTTGACGGGCCTGCGCGACTCCTGCAGTTCGCAAAAAGATTGGTCTTAAAACCTTTATAGTGTAGCGCTTACTAGAGTGTCTTTTAGGCATTTTCCTTTACGATATGAATTGATCGTTGGTTCTGTATAAGGGCCATTTCCTCGTATGTTCTTGAGGTTGGGAAACGCAGGGTGGTATTGCGTTACAAAGGGTAGTATTTTCTTACTTGCATTTTTGTTTCCCTGTTCTAGTGCTTTCTTTCTGTCTGCGAAAATGACCTCTGAGAGATGTTTTTCTACAGTTTTAGCTGGGTAACCTCGAAACTCGAGGCGTGTTGAAAAATTCCTCATGTTCTCTTCAAAAGTGATTTCAGAGGAATAACCTCATATATGCTATACGAAAATTACCATCCATCAAGGCTACCCTAGAGTTATCGAATCAAGGCACTTTATAAATTTTCACCGAACTAAGTTTAGAGAAGATCGAATACTAAACCCTTGGGAAACTATTGGAATTACAACGATCCAAATTCTGCCTGGCAAACATGAAAGAATCCTTTCTTTCAGTCTGTAACCTTCACGCTCCTTTGGAACTTGAAAAGGCGTGAGCCAGGCAAGCACCTTGAATTACATCTGAGTTAAACAAACTTATTTTTGAAAGAGACAAGCTTAAAAAGATACTGAAGAGAACTGGCTTGACTACAAAAGTATTAGAAATAAAATTAATTACGAAATTAAAACTGCCAAAGAAGAATATTCTAGAAATCACTTTGGAGAAAACTCAAAGAACCTAAATCAGACATGAAAGAAATTAACAATTTACTGCGTAATAATCTGAGTACGACGTCGATTAAAAAGATAGAATATAACAACACAAATTATACTACCCCAGATCATATTGGGAATGCTTTAAATTCCCATTTCACTGAATTGGACAGAAACAAGCTTCCCAGCTGCCACCCTCCTCAAGGCAGCTATCAGACTCCCTTGTTCAGCACTCCTTCGGTGTTACAGGAGGCAAACAATAATAGTTCCATCCCTTACCAATCTTTTCAACCTTCTATTAGAACTGGAAGTTCCCCAAAGGGACTGGAAATTAGCAAAAGTGACACCTATATACAAAAATGACAAGAAATGCATTCCTGGCAATTACAGACCAATTTCTGTATTACCAGCCGTTACTAAACTGATAGAAAAAAACTATTTGTTTCTAACTTTACGGTTATCTCACAAAACATGGTTTACTTTTTGACTCTCAATCAAGCTTCAGACCCCTACATTCCTTTTTGACAGCTTTATTAGACGTTACTAATGATTGGTTTCTAAATATGGATAAAGGCGTATTAATGGTGCCATATTCTTAGATCTTAAAAAGGCTTTCGACATCATGGATCGCAGAATTCTGTTGGAAAAACTTAAACTATATGGTGTATGCGTAGCAAAACTAAATTGGAGTTGCTTCATACCTTACAAAAAGAACACACAAAAAAACTTTTATTGATGGTGTGCTGTCAGATAGCTGCACAATTAAAGCGGAATACCATAGGGTTCTATTCTAGGTCTGCTACTATTTATTGTTTTATAGAGCGCTTACAATTTATAGGGAAATTGCGGTGAAAGATTTCCGTCAAATGGTACTGGTAATTTTTTTGGCACCGAAAACACCAACGGGATTGAGTTTTACCATTTACAATATACCGGTAAATTTTTTGCTTTCTCTCGACTTTGAGCCTGGCACTGGTAATCCAAACAAATGGTACAGAAAATTTCGGTCGTTTCGGTAAAAACGGGAAAAAGGTAATACCTCGAATGGTATTACCTTTCATTCGGAAAATTTCCACCGGGATGAACTTTTCCATTTGAATTCTCCCCGGAATTTCCGGGTGTTCTATACAAAAGGTAGACGCTCGTGGTCTTCGATCTTGTAACCTCTACTCTAACGTGTCGATGTATGCAGATGATACTTCTAAGTTTAACTGTTGCACATTCTGATGAGCACATCCTACAACAACAAATGAATCATATAATCTACATAAAATATATACATAGCTAATAGCGAATAAACTTAGCCTAAATGTGATAAAGACAAAATATATCATTGTGGCACGTCAATGCAGGATAAAATACCCTAAGCACCAGCTTAATATTCATGTCTATCACAAACCCCTTATCAGGCATTAGACGTATAAACATGTTGGTGTTGAAATAGATCAATCATTAACTCGGAAAGATCATGTAGACAAAATTGCTAAGAAGGTTTCTGGAGAGATTGGGGTTCTGAGACGTGTAAGGAATCTCATAACTTATCCTACATTAACCACGATGTTCAATTAACTCCATTGTACTACCGTATTTTAATTATTGTAGTATAATGTGGGGGAGCTGTGGGGAAAACAGAGCTGCCAGGCTGATAACCTTCTCTAGTTGCGATAGACGATCAGTTGAGATACTGGATGAAATTGGGTGGGATAATCTTGAGACACGAAGGACAAGGCAATTAGCCACAATAATGTATACATTGAAAAATCACATTGTACCAGGTCATTTGGCTCAAATTTTTAATGGTACAAACCGGTTATGTATTCCTATAATCTAAGAAACCCAACACATAATTTGTTTTGACCAAGACCGTAAGAGACATACTTTCCATAGTTAAAAAAACTTGTTGTTTAATTTTGATTTTACATTCATTTAATATATTACGGCATAAATGTCGTGTTTTTCAACTAAAAGTCAGAGTCTATACTGCGGTGAGACCCTTTGTTCAAAAAGAAAGTAGCTTTACACTGCACCTACGAAAGAATTAGGTGAAACAAAAAGAAATATAACAGTCATACGCTGTGAATTTTTGTAAAAGAGGGTTCTTTATAAATGTTCTTTGTCTTTCTTAACGGCTGTCAGTCGGCAAACAGTAACCTTTTCATGTTTCGTTCCTCGAAAGTCGAGAGAGAGCTTTCCGTCTTCATCAGTGTAGGGAGCCAGATACTTCTTCAATCGCTCTTCCGTGACAAGGGAAGGATCAAACAGGCCACATGTAGTCGACCATTGCCATTCGAGAAACTCCTGAACGGTTTCAAACACAAGCCCCTTGCAGTGGGTGTCAAAACTCCGAATAATTTCATCAAATCCCGCCGATAAACAATAGCGTTCCATCTTCGTCTTTGACTCAAAATGAAACAAACGAAAAATACGCTCTGCGTTCTCCGGGTTCAGTAGCACGTAAGCGTTGTAATCAAACAAGGGTAGATAGGACATGTATTGAACTGCTACTTTTCCACCAACCTTAAGACTGTCAAACATGTTGTTGAAGACTTGTTGCTTGTTAGTCATCCAATGAAGAGCGTAATTACTGAAAATGATGTCGTAGACTTCAGCACCAATTCCTGGGAAGTTTATGGCACTCCCTTCTACAAACGAGAGATTCTCAATTTGACTGTGCGCTTCTTTGGCCAGTTGAATTCGTTCCTTGTCAGGATCGACACCAGTAACCATTCCTTCGGGTCCTACCAACTCAGCTAGGTATGCAGACAGTTCTCCTGTACCGCAGCCTAAATCCAAGATAACATCTCCAGCTTTGGGGCAGACATCTGTTTGGATGAAGTCTTCACCGTCCACTTTTTGCTCGGAAAGCGAGGCTTGTTGGTAACCTTCAGCAGGACTTCGTTGCATTTCTTTTACGAGTCGACGAGACGTCTTTTAGAGATAGAGTCGATGAGGCTGCACAAAAGTTTGAAAAGCCCCTTCTTATATTAGTGAGTAAAATCTAGCAGAGCATATACCACGTGACTAAGTCCTACGTGCCTCATTGTATCCAAATTCTATTTTAAGTGACTCGTTTTTCTCGATCGCGCCCAAAATATCCCCTTCCCCTTCGATCGTCTGCCAGGTAGGTTAAGTTTTCGAACTAAAAATACATCTTACTTGACCCAGAAAAGTTACGTGATAATTACACGTGAGATATTGTAATCGGAAACTATTTACGTGTGGGTCGACATGGAAGAAATCTGTCTTTAACCTTAATACCCGACTTTGGAATCGTGAATATAAACACTCAGTCGTTGTGTACAATTATTGCAGTTTATTATTATGAACTACGTTTCATTTCACACACCCCTCAATGTTGTCATATTGTGCCTAATTTTGTACCTGTAATTTTGTGTAACTTTAGGTGGCTTATGCCTCTTTGGTCATACCGTGCAAATACACTTCCTAATCCCTTAACTAGGGATTGCCTAAGGACGCAAATTTCTGTTTTTTTTGTTATGAAATGACAGACCTGAAAGGCAATGAAAAAAGTAGAACATTATATTGTTTGGGCATTTACTCAATGTGCAAGACTTAAAATAAATGTGTACTTATGAAACGCCCAAAATATAACACTACCCTACGGACTGAGTCACGTAGAACGCATGTCAACTGATACTCTGATAGCTTAATTTAGTATCGAATTTAGTTCCTTTCGTGCATTTGATTTCTAAAAGATTAGTCAACTCGTAAAAGAAGTACAAGGAAGTGTAGCTGATGGTTCAGCAAGTAACGTATTTAAGAGCCAATGTCTGTAATTTTCGAGAATCGGTTGACAGTCGTGAATTTTTGAGTTTCTTCATATTTTGCCCACATAATCTCTATAGTACACTTATTTCAAAAATCACATTAAAACTTGTAACGGCTTTTTATTTTTTCCAGAATCGGGCAAAGTTTGAAAAACGCTAAATCGACGCTCTTTCGAGTATGAAATTAGCGAAAATTAAGCATTTTCTTCGCGCTCGTAGGTAAAAACGTGATATCTCTAAATGAAATCAAGTCACAAAGCAAACATAGACTTGTGCTTTATAATTCAGCAATTATCTTTAGATAAGCTGCTTAAATGTGGCTGTGTCGGCCGCAAGAAGAAACACGATTTCGGCTCTTTTCAAAAATGACAAATTTGACCTAACTTCACCATTGAAAGAAACAATTGATACATGGAATTTCAACATGAAACAAACACTATTTTAAAGCACATCCTTTGCCGTTTCTTGTGTTAAAAAATTTTTGGCGGCATTACAAAAGTGCGTCGCTGAGACACCGAAACGTGCAGGGTAGTTTCGCACGTTGGAACGCTCAAACAAGCTAGCCGCGACTGTAGGCACACAAACGTTTTTGCAAACTTATCTTCTTTTACAAGGGGCACATTACGGAAAGCTCTTAAAATCTTTGGAAAAACGCTTTTCAATTTGATGGTTATGAAAAAAAAAACTAAGTAGATTAACACTGTATTTGATTGCACGCAAGTAGCTGAAATAGACGACGCTCAGATTAAGTCCTCATTGAGTGTAAATATTGACCTTGAGTTCCTGCACCTAAAATAAAGCCGCTAGAAACGGCGTGTTAGCTCTAAATGGGATTCGAGATCTCTAAGAATTTACTTACCACAGTCGTTTCAACTGCAAGTGGCCGCAGTTTACTGAAATCTTCCGTCGTTTAGCCTCGTACTAAATGCAGTGTTCCGTGATGAAAGCCCGTGTGTGATCTGAGTCTGGTCACGCAACCGTACAGAAAAGGATGAATCATCGCACGAGTGTACAAGAAAAAATAAAATGACAATTAACACTGTTTTTTTTTAGTTTTATATTTTATATTCTCCAAAACATGTGGAACTAAACTTGATTTTAGGATGTACCAGCCGAAACTCAAATAGAGAAAGAAAACAAATAGAGTTACCAAGCCGAGTCTGCAAAACTTTTCACACTAGTTTTCTTTTATTTGCACTTAGCCTTCTAAGCCTTTGCTTGTGATAAACTATTCTTAACCCCGCTTGGGGTATAGACGTCTCTATCGATCACCTCTGTATGAATTGAGGTGGTTTAGGTACACACGTTCGCCATATGCCACATGAAGGTAGAGCAGGGAAATGGAAACGAGTGAAACTGTTTAAAGAAAATTGGCCTATGCTCCGCAAAAGAACGTTCCTGAAAAACCACAAATCGACAATGGACAATGGACACATTTGATAAGCGAAATACAAGTATTTAACTAGTTTAAATTACTGAAAGGTATTGCTTTGCTCCTCTGCAGCAAGGGTATCTTCTGGTGAGACCTCAACCTGCTGTTGACGAATTGTACTTTATCTGATCCCACGCCCCCGAACAGAGGCCCTTAAAGGCCAGTCTACACAGTATGGCCTTAGGCCAGAAAGCTCGTACTGCTAGCTCCCGCCTAAAAAAAAGGAACAGTCACCTGGCTCTGTCCGCCACCACCCCCCGGGCACTTGTTCGCACGCTAGAAAATAAACCAATTCACTGACAAGTTTTTTTTCATAACGCCAAAATCCGTCGCGTAAATGAAAAAATGCTTTAAAATGCCTCAGCCATTTTACTTACTATCTTTTAACCAAATACGTTGCGGACAAAAGAGAGAAAAGGCTCAAAATAGCCTTTCATTTCTATTTAAATTTCAGATGGAGAATGCCCTTTTCCTAGGTCTGCACCAGCAGTGACTTGAGTGGTAAAACTCCTTCGTATTGGTATCTCTCAGGCAAAAATGACCGCCTAGCGGCGAGGAGCGAGGAGAGAAGTTAGTGGCCATTTTCGAAAAGGAAAAAAAGTGTAAAGGCAGCAACTTCGTCATCAATTAATGTGCCTTTACGGACCCCTTTTAAATGAGCAGCCAGTAGGCTGTTCTGGAACGCTAAAACGTGATTTGTGCTCCGCCACCCGGAACCAAACATTTAGCGGTGGTGAGGAAAAACTTTTATTTTCATGCGCCGATTTTGTGGATCAAACAAGTCTGCTAGCTTTAAATGTAGTGATAAAGACATGAATTTTTGTATGTGTAGGGTTGATCCTAATGGAGAACCCAATGCCAACCAACCCACCCATCTCTTCCTCCTGCCCTAAATTCCTCCTGCCCTAAACTTAAACAAGCTAAGTAGACTTTTCATGACGTTAGCATAGTCACCTGAGACTGTCACGTGCTCGTCTATTTTCGAAACGAAAAAAGAGTGTAAAAGCTGCACCTTCGTCGCTCAGCCGAAACGTCTGCGTATATTATTTTCGTCAGGCCATACAGAGTCATCAATCGATGTGCCTTTATGGACCCCTCTATGAGCAGCCAGTAGGCTGATCTAGAACGGTACCACGTGATTTGTTGCACCGCCACCCGGAACCAAGCATTTAGCGGTGATGTGGAAAAACTCTTATTTCAGTCATGCGCCAATTTTTGTGGATCAAACAAGGATCACCTAACGTAAATGAAGAAAACCTTACTTGTATCATTAGCATGGTAGGGTCGATGTTTGGTTTTTGCCCTACATACTCAGGTGACTAACAAGTCAGGAGCATACCAAGTGACTCACGGCATCTTTTCCATGATCGCAATAAATTCAGCATTACTGGGGCCACAGGAACCACAAACCAAGTTTGAATATGTGCGAGATGCTATACGAACATACAACAAAGACTTGCACCGTAAAACACTTATACCAGGAATTTCTTTTCCGGCGCGTTACGCGCACGCACTTCCGGCATGTCATCTTCCCTCGTGTTGACAGATTGAAAACATATACAAACTTAACTTTGATTCTGCCGTGATGCAGAAGTTAGTCAGCGGTACTGTGAACCCGTCTAGCATTTAAGTTCAGGTAAGTAAATAACTTTTCTGATTTTAAGGTTTCAATACGATTAAAACTATAGCAAGCGAGTATTTCGACAATATTCCCCCCTACTAACTGTGATTTGAACTGCGTATTCGTGTCTCTTCATTATGGTTTATCGCAAAAATCAGTTGAAAGGAATCATGTTAAACCGAACAGAAACGCCGAAATATAGTCTCAAACCGTTACAACTCTCACTAGGGTTTAAATGTCGAAGTAACTTATGTTTGCGAAGGATTAATTTTCCGAGAGTCGAAACTTGCTTGTTGCACGTGCTTTCCTGGTGTCAAATACCGTTCAGGTTTTGGTCTCTCGAAGGTGCGCATTTGGAATGCCGCCAGAAATATTTTAACACAAACAACAGCAAAGGATATCCTTCAATACAGTTCTTGTTTCATATTGAAATTCTATGTACCAACTGGGTTTTTACGATGGTGAAGTTAGCTCAAATTTGCCATTTTTGAAAAGTGCTGAAACCGTGTTTCTTCTTGCGGCCGGTACAGTCACATTTAAACGGTTTATTTAAAGTTAATTGCTGAATTATAAAGAAAAAATGTGTGTCTTTTTTGCGACTTGATTTCATCTAGAGATATCATTCCGTTTTTATGTACGAGCGCGAAGAAAATGCTCAGTTTTCGGTAATTTCATACTCGAAAGAGCGCCGATTTAGAGTTTATCAAACTTTGCCTGATTCCTGAAAAAAAAAAAAAAAAGCAGTTACAAGTTTTAAAGTGATTTTTGAAATTAGTGTACTATAGAGATTATTTGGGTGAAATATGAAGAAATTCAAAAATTCACGACTGTCAACCGATTCTCGAAAATTACAGACATTGGCTCTTAATTACCGTAAAATTCCGAAAATAAGCCCCGGGGCTTATATTTTTCAAAGATCCTTTTACAGGGACTTATATTCGGAGGGGCTTATCTACGGAGGGAAATTAGCGTTTCGAAATGGATTGGGTAGCCGTACAGTTGGAAGTAAATTTACCGTTTTTGCTTTGTTTTACTTTCTAGTTGAGGACAATTTTGCAAGTACAAGCCCCCGGGGGCTTATATTTGGAGGGGCGATGGTTTTTTGCGTTAGCGGTTTGGGGGACTTATATTTGGAGGGGCTTATACATGGACGGGCTTATGTTCGGAATTTTACGTATACGGTATTGTAGTATAATGTGGGGAAGCTGTGGGGAAAACAGAGCTGCCAGGCTGATAACCTTCTCTAGTTGCGATAGAAGATCAGTTGAGATCCTGGATGAAATTGGGTGGGATAATTTTGAGACACGAAGGACAAGGCAATTAGCCACAATAATGTATACATTGAAAAATCACATTGTACCAGATCATTCGGCTCAAATTTTTAATAGTACAAACTGGCTATGTATTCCTAAACTCTAAGAAACTCAACACATAATTTGTTTGACCAAGACCGTAAGAGATGTACTTTCTTGTTAGTGAAAAATACTTGTTCTTTAATTTTAGTTCACATTCATTCAATGTATTACGGCATAAAGTTCGTGTTTTTGAACTAAAAGTCAGAGTCAACGCTGCAGTGAGACACTTTCTTAAAAAAAATAGCCTCACACCGCACCTACGAATGAATTAGGTGAGACAAAAAGAAATATAACAGAGTCATATACTGTACGTTTATGTAAAAGAGGGTTCTTTATAAATGTTCTTTGTCTTTCTTAACGGCTGTCAGTCGGCAGACAGTAACCTTTTCATGTTTCGTTCCTCGAAAGTCGAGAGAAAGCTTTCCGTCTTCATCAGTGTAGGGAGCCAGATACTTCTTCAATCGCTCTTCCGTGACAAGGGAAGGATCAAACAGACCACATGTAGTCGACCATTGCCATTCGAGAAACTCCTGAACAGTTTCAAACACAAGCCCCTTGCAGTGGGTGTCAAAACTCCGAATAATTTCATCAAATCCCGCCGATAAACAGTACTGCTCCATCTTCGTCTTTCACTCAAGATGAAACAAACAAAAAATGCGCTCTGCGTTTTCGGGATTTAGTAGCACGTAAGTGTTGTAATCAAACAAGGGCAGATAGGACATGTATTCAATGGCTACTTTTCCTCCAACCTTAAGACTGTCAAACTTGTTGAAGACTTGTTGCTTGTTAGTCATCCAATGAAGAGCGTAATTACTGAAAATGATGTCGTAGACTTCAGCACCAATTCCTGGGAAGTTTATGGCACTCCCTTCTACAAACGAGAGATTCTCGATTTGACTGTGCGACTCTTTGGCCAGTTGAATTCGTTCCTTGTCAGGATCGATACCAATAATCTTTCCTTCGGGTCCTACCAACTCTGCGAGGTATGCAGACAGTTCTCCTGTACCGCAGCCTAAATCCAAGATGAAGTCTCCAGCTTTGGGGCAGACATCTGTTTGGATGAAGTCTTCACCGTCTACTTTTTGCTCGGAAAGCGAGGCTTGTTGGTAACCTTCAGCGGGACTTCGTTGCATTTCTTTTACTAGTCGACGAGACGTCTTTTAGAGACAGAGTCGATGAAGTTGCACAAAAGTTTGAAAAGCCCCTTCTTATATTAGTGAGTAAAATCTAGCAGAGCATATACCACGTGACTAAGTCCTACGTGCCTCATTGTATCCAAATTCTATTTTAAGTGACTCGTTTTTCTCGATCGCGCCCAAAATATCCCCTTCCCCTTCGAACGCCTGCCACGTAGGTTAGGTTTCGAACTAGAAATACAACTTGCAAGACTCAGAAGATAATTACACGTGCGGTATTATAATCGGAAACATTTTACGTCCAGGTCCACGTGGGAGAAATCTGTCTTTAACCTTAATGCCCGACTTTGGAATCATGAATATAAACACTCTGACGTTGTTTACTATTATTGTAGTTTATTATTATGAACTACGTTTCATTTCACGCCTCCCTCAACGTAGTCATATTGTGCCTAATTTTGTACCTGTAATTTAGTGTAACTATAGGTAGCTTATGACTCTTATGGTCATATCTTGCAAATACACTTCCAAATCCCTTAACTAGGGACTGCCTTAAGACGCAAATTTCTGTTTTTTTGTTCTGAAATGACAGACCTGAAAGGCAATGAGAAAAGGAGAACATTATATTTTTTTTGGCATTTACTCAATGTGCAAGACTTAAAATAAATGTATACTTGTGATACGCCCAAAATATAACACTACCCTAGACTGAGTCACGTAGAGCGCAAGTCAACAGATACTCTGATAGCTTAATTTAGTATCGAATTTAGTACCTTTTGTGCATTTGATTTCTAAAAGATTAGTCAACTCGTAAAAGAAGTACAAGGAAGTGCAGCTGATGGTTCAGTCTCGTAATTAACTAAACAGACTAAGGACATGTTCATTTTGCTTATGACTTTTTGTTCAAGCAAAAAACATTCTCTTCCGTTTTTGTTTTAAATGTGCCTAGACTTAAATGAATACTACCGACAAGCCCAAGGTTTAAAACCTCGACTGCGCTGTGGCGACCTGTGCGGCTGTTATTGTTTTCTCGAATGATGATGATAATAATAATAATAATAATAATAATAATAATAATAATAATAATAATAATAATAATAATAATAATAATAATAATAATAATAATAATAATGTGGGGAATGAGGACAGAGACTGTGCCGATTATTGTTGGTACGCTGGGACTAAATTAGAGAGGGAATGGACCAGAATATAGGAAAGATCCCTGGAGCCAGTAACAATAATGAGCTGCCAAAGATCATTCTCCTAGGAAAGGCGCACATACTGAGAAGATTTCTGTCCATCAAATTAAAAGAACTCCCCTGGTACCGTAGGACCAAGGATTAGCCCCGGCTCTAGCAGAGTGTACGAAGCAATAGCACTGAAAACGTTTATGATAATTTTAATAACAATAAATGATAACAATAATATAATAATGATAATACAAAAGAATTCGGCTCAAGAATGAAGCACGTAGGACTTAGTCACGTAGCACGTTGATAGAAAAATAAATGCTCTGCTAGATTATACTCTCTAATATAAACAGGCTTTTCAAACTTTTGTGCAACTTCACCGTCTCATTTTATCTGTGAAATACGTTTCGTCAGCCCGTAAAAGAAATGCAACGAAGTGAAGCTGAAGGTTACCAACAAGCCTCGCTTTCCGAGCAAAAAGTGGACGGTGAAGACTTCATCCAAACAGATATCTGCCCCAAAGCTGGAGATGTCATCTTAGATTTAGGCTGCGGTACAGGAGAACTGTCTGCATAACTAGCTGAGTTGGTAGGACCCGAAGGAATGGTTATTGGTGTCGATCCTGACAAGGAACGAATTCAACTGGCCAAAGAGTCGCACAGTCAAATCGAGAATCTCTCGTTTGTAGAAGGGAGTGCCATAAACTCAGTAATTACGCTCTTCATTGGATGACAAACAAGCAACAAGTCTTCAACAAGTTTGACAGTCTTAAGGTTGGAGGAAAAGTAGCAGTTCAATACATGTCCTATCTGCCCTTGTTTGATTACAACACTTACGTGCTACTAAATCCCGAAAACGCAGAGCGCATTTTTTGTTTGTTTCATCTTGAGTGAAAGACGAAGATCGAGCGGTACTGTTTATCGGCGGGATTTGATGAAATCATTCGGAGTTTTGACACCCACTTCAAGGGGGTTGTATTTGAAACCGTTCAGGAGTTTCTCGAATGGCAATGGTCGACTACATGTGGCCTGTTTGATCCTTCCCTTGTCAATGAAGAGCGATTGAAGAAGTGTCTGGCTCCCTACACTGATGAAGACGGAGAGCTCTCTCTCGACTTTTGAGGAACAAAACATGAAATGGTTACTGCTTGCCGACTGACAGCCGTTAAGAAAGACAAAGAACATTCATAAAGAAAATCACACTCTTTTACATAGATTTTCAGTGTATGACTCTGTTATGTTTCTTTGTGGCTCACCTAAACTGAATTCGCAGTTGCGGTGTATAAACTTTTGTTGAACAATAGCCTCACCTCAGCATGGACTTTGACTTTTAGTCTCTGGTGAAAAACGTTTTTTGAATAGTGTCTGACCGAAGCATAGACTCTCCCTTTTAGTTCAGTGAAAAACTCGAACTTCATACCCGTGCGCTTAATGCTGTAATTCATTGAATAAATGTAAATTAAACTTAAACAACAAGTATTTTTCACTAACCAGAAATACAGCATTTTTTTATTGCAACTTAGCCTTAAAAATAGCCACCACTAGTTTCCCACAAAATGAAAACCAGTGGTGGTCGGAGTCGCGAATTGGCTAATTGGAAATAAACCCTTCAAAATTTGTAATGAACAGTGAAATTTTCTACGCAACCCAAAAGAATTATAAAGTTTTTGCCTAACTATATCTAACATAAAAGAACCCTCCAAGGAAAGAAGTAAAAAAATTGGACTTATAAAGGTAGATACATCGACAAAGTCTGGCCGAAAAAATTAAACAAGCTCTTCAGATACCGACTTTGACTATTAGTTGAAAAAACATGCACTTTAAATGCCCCCTCCCTGCCCCCCCTCCCCCCCTCCCATCATCCATCACCACCCTGCAATAGGCTTCGCCTTTGAACGTGTGTCCACTTACAGGATTATATGAATTATACTACTACATGAGAAATTTCTGCAATTTGATTGGCTGAGAGTAGTGGTATTTCGGCTTAATCGGAATTACCTACATGTGAAAACTACAAACCTTTTGCAGGTAGTAGTGTAAACAAATAATAGCCTGATTTGTAGGTGATATTTGGCATGAATACCACTCGTGATATTTCATAATTGTCTCAAATTTCACTCGCCTAACGGCTCGAAATATCACTTGCGGTATTTATGCCAAATATTACTAGTTATCATGCTATTAGCTATACTAATTTGTTAACATCCCCGCTTGTAATTAAATCCAACCATTAAGGTATATGCAAGTACAAACAGTACTCGGACTTCTTATAAAATATTTTGTACTGCTTTGATGTAGAAAATCAGCTGTGTTTAAACATCTTCTATCTTTGGCTCCAGTTGTTCAAACGTCAGAGAGTGCTTAATCCACTGGATGACGCCCTATTCAATACATAAGTGTTAGGGAAACGAACTGCATAACATTACCCACCTTTAAACAACTAGAGCTTGGTTTGGTGTATATTGAAACAAAATTATTTTCATTTATGCCAGATTTAAGTACTGGTTAGTTCACCATATCAAAGTAGCACGTTACATATCCCACTATTATGGGAAAAACTGTCACTATCATTTTGCAGTAACCTGTGCGGTCATTTAAGGAAAAAGTGAAATTAAAAATATTACATTTTTACATCAAATACAGCTTTGAAAGGCTAATGAAAACCCTCAGCTTATAAACCTTGTCAGAGTGTCCCTAGTCTGTTTACTTTATTACGAGACTTGCTGAACAATCAGCTGCACTTCCTTGTACTTCTTTTACGAGTTGACTAATGCTTCAGAGATCAACTGCACGAAAGGAACTAAATTCGATACTATTAGAGTATCAGGTGACGTGCGTTCTACGTGACTCAGTCTAGGGTAGTGTTATATTTTGCACAGTGAGTAAATGCCAAAAAATATATAATGTTCTCCTTTTTTCGTTGCCTTTCAGGTCTGTCATTTCATAACAAAAAACAGAAATTTTCATCTTAAGGAAATCCGTAGTTAAGGGATTAGGAAGTGTATTTGCACGGTATGACCAAAGAGTCATAAGCTACCTATAGTTACACAAAATTACAGGTACAAAATTAGGCACAATATGACAACGTTGAGGGAGGTGTGAAATGAAACGTAGTTCATAATAATAAACTACAATAATAGTACACAACGACTGAGTGTTTATATTCATGATTCCAAAGTCGTGTATTAAGGTTAAAGACAGATTTCTGCCCTGCCGACCCAGACGTAAAAAGTTTCCGGTTTTATAATACGTCGCGTGTAATTATCACGTAACTTTTTCTGGGTCAAGTAAGTTGTATTTTTAGTTCGAAAACTTAACCTACGTTGTAGGCGATATTTTGGGCGCGATCGAGAAAAACGAGTCACCTAAAATAGAATTTGGATACAATGAAGCACGTAGAACTTAGTCACGTGGTATATGCTCTGCTAGATTTTACTCTCTAATATAAGCAGGCTTTTCAAACTTTTGTGCAACTTCATCGACCCATTTTATCTCTAAGCCACGTTTCGTCAGCTCGTAAAAGAAATGCAACGAAGTGAAGCTGAAGGTTACCAGCAAGCCTCGCTTTCCGAGCAAAAAGTGGACGGTGAAGACTTCATCCAAACAGATGTCTGCCCCAAAGCTGGAGACTTCATCTTGGATTTAGGCTGCGGTACAGGAGAACTGTCTGCATACCTCGCAAAGTTGGTAGGACCCAAAGGAAAGATTATTGGTGTCGATCCTGACGAGGAACGAATTCAACTGGCCAAAGAGTCGCACAGTCAAATCGAGAATCTCTCGTTTGTAGAAGGGAGTGCCATAAACTTCCCAGGAATTGGTGCTGAAGTCTACGACATCATTTTCAGTAATCACGCTCTTCATTGGATGTCTAACAAGCAACAAGTCTTCAACAACATGTTTGACAGTCTTAAGGTTGGAGGAAAAGTAGCAGTTCAGTACATGTCCTATCTACCCTTGTTTGATTACAACGCTTACGTGCTACTGAATCCCGAAAACGCAGAGCGTATTTTTCGTTTGTTCCATCTTGAGTCAAAAACGAAAATCGAGCGGTATTGTTTATCGGCGGGATTTGAAATCATTCGGAGTTTTGACACCCACTGCAAGGGGCTTGTGTTTGAAACCGTTCAGGAGCTCCTCGAGTGGCAATGGTCGGGTACATATGGCGTGTTTGATCCTTCCCTTGTCACTGAAGAGCGTTTGCAAAAGTATCTAGCTCCCTACACTGATGAAGACGGGAAGCTCTCTCTTGACTTTCGAGGAACGAAACATGAAAAGGTTACTGCTTCCCGACTGAAAGCCGTTAAGAAAGACAAAGAACATTCATAATGAGCCCTCTCTCACCTTTTAGCTGTAAAAGACTAGCGATACAATAATATTTTAACTAGACTGGAACAGTCTGCCCTCAGCCAAGGCAAGCAACATCTCTAACTATTTTTTGACGATTATTAATTAACTCAGACACGGAGTTCATGAAAAACAGGTTTTAATTTAGCTCTCTTTTCTTAGTTAGAAACATGTTTGTATTAGCGATGCTGATTAGAATCTCTGTCAGTACATAGTCTTCGCTGATACGTTGTATTTTTCCTTATATTACATTGATGGAAATATTTAGTTATTTTTTGATAATGCCTGATGTTTGTAACCGTGTGTAAATAAAGATGATGATGATGATGATGATGATGATGATGTAGAATGGGCCGCCTTTGTTTTGGCTTCCTGTGACCACGGGGGGCGGGGGGAGGGCTTCCTAGCCCCTATTTTTCAGGCGAGAATAGAATAGAAAAATTCTTTATTTAAACAGGTAAAATCTATCAGGAGTATAAAAAAGTTTTATAAATAAACCTAACTACCCTAAACAATATGCAAGACTACCTACGACTAACCTACCTAAGACCTGTTTTTCATGAATGCTGTGTACACGTCACAAAAAAATCAGAAATTCAGATAAGCCAGTCGTTTTAATTGACTGAAAGATTTGGCCTTTCTCATATCACAGGGCAGGCTGTTCCAGAGAACTGCTCCGCTATAACTGAAGCTGTTCTTCATGAAGTTATTTCACGGGAACGGGACAATTAGGTTTGTTAAGAGAGTCCCTTAGGGACTAGTGCGTTCCATATCGTTTAACAAATTTAGAGGATGAATATCGTGGAACAAGATCACTTAAAGACTTGTAAACCATTAGGGCTTTTTGCATTTGAAACTGAGTGCTCAAATATTTCCAATTAAGTTGTCTAAATAAGCGGTTGGCATCAGCATCATATCTTGAAATGGTTAGAACACAAGCAGCACGGTTCTGAAGCTTTAATTTGTAACCTGTCAAACAAAGTTTTTCCACAATTACACCAGACGATATTACAATAATCGAATTGAGATTGAATGAGAGCGTTGTATATACAATGGAGAGTAGGCGTTGGAACAAAATCTCTTATTCTTTTAATTGCTCCAGAAGGGAAAGTCTTAGATAATTTATCGATGTGCGCTTGCCACCGTAGATTTTCATCAATAAATATTCCAAGCGATTTTACAGAGGTAACTTTTTCTAACGGAACATTATCAATCGAGAGCTCAGGTTGGCTCGACAAAATACTCAATTTTTCTCTTGATCCAATTAGCATAAATTCAGTTTTAGAAGTGTTCAAAGTAGGTTTGTTGGAAATAAGCCATTTCTTTATAGATTACCTAAATCGTGATTCAAATTTAACTGTATTGAATTCACATCAACATCTGCATAAGTGATGTAGCTTGATGTGTGTGTCATCAGCATACATCCTAGGCAGGCATGACTTTAGGCAGTTTGGCAAATCGTTGATGTAAATAAGAAATAAAAGGGGACCAAGAATTGTTCCCTGAGGTACTGCGCATTTATGCGAACAGATTCTAGAAAGGGAACCATTAACGAGACAACGTACAGAAATCTTGATGTTATTGTATATCGTATTTCGCAACTTTTTGTACTTTGCTCAGTCGCGTGGATCGTTCGATGCCATAGCTTTTCTTTTGGCAGCATCACGATCGCGCATGCCTTTCTTTAATTCGGAATTGATTCTGGGTGCTTTTTTCGTTCTAGCGCGTCTAGTTCAGAGTGGACCATGAAAGTTAACAACATCAAGTGCGAAGTCAAGAGCGAAGTCAAGAGCGAAGTCAAGAGCGAAGCGAGCGTGGAGCGCCAGACACGGGCAACGGGGGAAGACGCACTAAGAAAATTTCCCTCAAAAAAGCGAAACGAAAGCGAAAAGTTCTCGGACAGTAAGGTTTGTGATAAAATCAAGAGGTTGGCTAACTGAACACATTAATAATCTTTAAGAATAGCAGTAATGTCATGATGACGTTCCTACTGTTGAAGAAGGAACTGGAACCATCCACTATCTTGGATCCTATCTTGAATAGATTAAAAGTGAATTCGATTTTAGATTTTATTTAAAACCCATATAAATCGAGGCAATCGAGAGAGAAAATTTGATCTGTAACTATAAAGCAATAATAAATTAGAAAAAAAAAATAGGCGGAAATATAAAAATGTGAAAAAAAAGAAAGGAACTACTCCTTACACAGCATTAATTTATTTTCTGAAACGAAACTTGACGCACTTTGTCTCAGGTCCTCAGTGAGTCCAGACAGTCCATTTCAGATAGCTGCTGATGCAGAATTAGTGTAAACCATGAGTTGTTTTGTTAACGTATTCGAAAACAAGTGTTTGATCCCCGCAGATTGTGTGCAGCATTCCTCATGACATCGTGTCAACATCGATTGTCGAAAAGACCATATTAAGTGAAAATAGAATACCATAAATTAAATTGAGACTACGAGTAGTCCCCCATTTTTCCTCAGGGATAGTAGAACGAGTGAAACGCGAGCGCGCGTGAAAATCACCTTACGCGAGAAAACGCGACACGCCGCGTGTCGCCTTTTCTCGCGTGGGGTGATTTTCACGCGCGCTCGCGTTTCGCTCGCTCTACTATCCGTGAGGAAAAACAGTGGGTGACTACTCGTAGTCTATAAATTAAACATTTTTTCGGCCAGATGTTGTGTGAAAACAATTAGTTTCAAACTGTGCATTTCGAAAAAACCTCCAGAAGCATTTGGATTGGTATCATCGGTGTTCGAGTTGTGCTTGAGTGAGAATGTAGTTAAAATATAGTGGACTGGCGTTACCGCAGCCTGCGTATTCAGCATTTGGCCAATGCACCGTGTTTAGAGTGTCTGCGACGCAGGCTATGAGTCGTTGCTGGTATCGGGCGCAATTTTTCATCAGCGGCCTTTGGAAAAGGGCGTGTTTCAACAATATTACAGTTGTTCTGTCCGAAAAAAGGTATTCCTAATGAATTTCAAAGTTTCCCAAAGAAAAGAAAGCTCCCTTAAAGTTATAATTTCATCCATTTATTCACAGTTGTTTTATTATTTTTATTTTTTCGGTGGACGTATTCTGTTTATGGTCATAAAGCGATTACCGATGACTAGTCAAAATATAATCTGACCAGCACTCCCAGTGAATCCGAAGTTCATTCAGTCATTTGTGAATCTTGTGGTGGTCACTGTATGAATGTCTCAGGGCTAATCTGCTAGGTTATTGGTGAGTTAGTAGACCTCGTTTATTTTATTTCAGTAGTTTTCCGGCTTATATAACTCCGTGCAGTCAACAAAGGATTCGTCATCGGTGGAATATGATTTTTTTTTCTATTGAACTCAAAACCCGAGTAATCTATTATTAAAAGGGAGCGAAAAACAGTTGTATAAAAAACTATGGTAAAACTATTTTACAATTACAAGTGATTATTGCCGTTCACTACGGTTTGAATGATTAATATCACTTAGAAGCCAAATGTAGTAGTATGCTCAAATTGTTGGTCGTCCGTCGTTCTCAACGATGCGGACTAAGAGCATGATCGTGCATCGAGGAAATCAGATTTGTTCAGGAGCACTCAACGACTGCAGTTTCCTCCTAAATACATTTAAAACACTTTTTAGGCTATCCAGAGTAATTTTAGATTTCTAGAAATGCATTCTAAGCGGCGCTATAAAAAATTGTATCTGTTCGGTCAGCCCAGGAAAACTTGAGTCTTCACGAAATAACAGGAGATTTAGTCTTATTTACCCGAAAATTTTAGATGCAATTTAACGTATTACGAAAGTGAGAATTCTTCTGAATCCTCTCTCCATCACTCTTTTGATAGCCTAACCTGGGGAATGGAATGTGAACAATTTGACTTCAGAAAATCGGAGGGAATAGGCCATTGCACGCTGGCGTCATTTTACTACTACGACAAGAATTATTTTCCTTTTTCCTTTCAGATTTAAATTTTGTAATCCCAGTGAGGTTTAAATAACAAAAGCCCTAATTTGCACAAGAAAGCAAAACTCTGAACAACATCGCGGCGACATTGTTTTGAATGCCTGCAACATTGTTGCAACAACCTCTAAGGCGATGTTACACGAGACGATTCGCAACGATGATTTTTAAGGCAACGCAGCGTTGCAACATTGTTGCGGCATTGTTTTGAAAGATTACAACATTGTTGCAACATTGCAACGCTGTGTTGCGCTAAAAACCGTCTTTGCGAATCGTCCCGTGTAACATCACCTTTAGCATAACACAATTTTATATTTTGTTTGAGCAAACTATAAATATTATCGAGAGCTTCGCTTTTAGCCCAGGCTAAATGTAAATATTAGGTAAGAACGTCCGTCAAATTTTTACACACCGTAACATGAATGAAAAGATTTTTCTCATTTTATCGTTGAAAAAACATCTTTTGCATAATAATACATGCAACAACATTTTTGACACAAATATTCTTTCCAGAGGTTACCCAACCAAGTTAAAAAAAATTACGGAAATTCCAGGTTTTGGGTTGGGGGCACGACAAGCTCCTCCTGGAATAGAAATTCCAGGGGGTGGGGGTCTAAAGCAAAAGTACCCTTCTGTGGGGGGGGGATACATATTTCCTGGAAATACACATTGTAGGCAGCCAGTTTTCAGTTCAAAGGTTTCCATCGTATGCAGGGAACATTATCTTACTTAAGTGGGGCTGAGTGCTGAGGCTCGGGGTGAATTCGTAGATGGTCTCTAAATATTTGGTGTTCCTGTGGCTTCTTACCTGCCTCTAGCTCTCGGTGCAACTCCTTCAATAAAGGACTCTGGTTCCTAGTCTCCCCCTTTGATTTCCCTTCTCACAATCAGACGTATTTCTTGGCGTATCTTATTCATTAGGATTGACGACCGACAATATAGACTACCATAACACTCAGACGAGGCTCCAAGTACCTTTAATACTCTGACATGTGCTTCTACTAGATCAAAGATTTTTCTCAGACCCTTCAAATCATTTTTAGAAGTGACACGTGCATTGTCAAGAAGACCTTCGTATGTTTGTTGATAATCATTTGTTTATTTCCAAATCTGTCCTTCAAAAAAGCGATAGGCTCGTCATAATTTGAGGCATTTATGGATAGGATAAACCTGGAATGGCTTCACTGGCTGTTTTCTCCAAAATAGAGTTCAACTAATTGAACTTGTAAATGGTAGTGTTTTTGTGAATAAAGGCCTCGTAAGCGTCCCAGAATGTACTCCACTTTGTAACAAACATCCCCATCAAACTTTTTAAACTCAAACTTAGGAAGTTTAACTCGAGAGACCGTTTCATGTGTAGTTGGACTTGCTGGGGAATTAAGAGATTCAACAGAGTCATTTGAGGGTTCAACATTTCCAGGAACAACTTCAGGAGATACAGAAGGCTCACTGGTGCCTTGTGTTTTGTGCGTCAACGCTGCACGCAGGGGGTGTCGATGTTTCCAGAAAATAATCAGTTCTTGCAACGGCAAGTTATATCAGTTCATTAACACGATGTGCTTCGCAGATTTCATTTTCAGTGTCCTCTTCTTAACAGAATATATAATTTCCTCGTCTAGAACTTTCAGAGCTTCTAATCTAACCCGTAGAGATTCCTTTTGCTGGCGGAGCTTCGACACGTTTTGTGCTAACGCTTGCTTGTTCTCGTTCAAGTTAAAAATCGCTTTTTGAAGTATTTAATTGCTCGTCAACGGCATAGGCGATACGTTTAACGGTGGTTCTATGTCCTTCACGCGTGGCCTTTATCCTTGACGGGCTTTTCCCTTTGGGTGGCGTCACCACTTCCACTTTTAGACAGTTGATTCGAGAACGTTCCACAGCACCGGCGCGTAAGCAAGATTTATCCGATTCGAGAATCACAACCACAAGAATTATCTCCTCAAGAAATGTCCGGTTCGAAGTGACTCCATGTAAAGAATGAGTAGAAGGCGTTACGTCGCTTTAGTGATAATCATGATTTAATCCACGGAACCTAAGCGAAATCAAGCGAAGCAAATGGTTTTTCTCAATCCTGTCAATTACTATGAACGTCACACAGGCAGGCAAGGAGTGCACACTAAAATAACTAAAAATAATCCTTCCACGGCTAGTATAGTTTCGACTAGTTTGAAACGGCGCAAAAATTCACCCCGATGAAATATCCAGCAGTGACTGGCTTAATATTGTTTGAAGTAAGCTTGCCTTGCTATTAACTTTTGTTTTCTTTCACGATTGAGTAAGAGTGTGCTTAAAACATAGCGAACTGACATCAATCATGATAGAGTCGCCACAATGGTTCCATAATGGCATTATCAAAAAGAAACTAACATTGTTTGAAGTAGGATGACATGAACCCTTTTTTATGGTTGACGACTATTGTTTATGGTCACAAAGCCAATGATCGAGATAACACGTCATAACTTGACCACGCAGCACACCGAGTGAATCTGAAGTTCATTTCGTTTGTGAATATTGCATTGATCCGACTGCATGAACCTTTAGGCCGAATCTACAAAGTTACTGGTGAGTTAACAGCCCTTAGTATTTTGTGTCTATAGTTCTCCTCATATTCCGTTTAATCAACTGAAACAGGATTTCTTAGCGGCTCGTGATTGAGCTTGATTTTTCTAGTTAACTCGGAGGAATCGAAAAATAGCTCGGATTGTGTGAAATAAAGTGTTGCACTTTTGTAACTAAGTAACGATTAGTTTACTATGGCCGATTGCAAAACACGTTTAACTACATTTCAAATTGCTTAGAAGCTTTTAAATCTACCGAAGGTGACTATGCTTATAAAGTTTCTGCACGTCACTTAACTTATCGCTAGGGTTAAGTTCCTGTTTACTCTACTGCATCTCCATACTTATATAATGTTGGTCAGTGCATCAAATCTAATATGCCTGGTGATGTTAATCGAACGTTTGATGGTTATTCGAACGTTTCTTTTGGTTCGTTTCGTTACAGCAGCCGAACACAACATCAAAATCAAAGAAAGCACTCTTGACTAGTAGATCGAACATTATCGAACGTTTGATTACCTACAAACGATATTAGTCGAAGTCACACTGTCAGTGTTTATTGAAAGTTAATGAAATATGACTCAAGGTCATCATCGACATCCAGTGATGAGTTGAGCACAGAATTGACCTAATATAGCAATATCCTTTGACATATTCCCGCTAAGTAGAGAGGGGTATAAACTCAAAATTAAAATGTAGAGAGGGCGCGTTTAGACAAGAGACGTTTACTCGAGAGAGGGCGTCTGATCTACTAGATCAGTTATGGCGTGCGAAATCTACAAACGTCCACAATGGCTACCAGGGTACAGCACATTAACCTCCAATGACCAACAAAAACGTATGCTATAAGTACTTCAATCGTTTTGGTTTTGATTTAATCAAATGCGTCTTTTTACGAGCATGTCACAAAGTTCGTTCACTAAAGATCGCTTTTTTGAATTTTGTCAATTATGCCCACTAAACGTGGATGTACGGTACTGTAAGCCTATCATTGCAGTTTTCGAGTTGGAATGAACCCCATCAGGAAAATTAATATTATTCGTCGATCGATTTAGAGCCTTTAAGCTCTAAAAGGGTTTTAAAGTATTTATTCCGGCGGACAAGTGAGAGCGTGGTTTGCATCTTTCCTGTTTATACTAAAATTAAGGAAATGTAAAAAGTACGATAAACAGTCCTGGTTTCCTAATATGGCGGACGTGTTTCGTCGGCTTGGACAAAAGTCGACTCTATATCTATTTCTGGCAATTATTCTTGCGAGTTTCATCTTAAGGAGGCCGGGGATAACAATCATTCTGGTTCTGTGTCTTCGAATGTTTCCCAACTACACCTCGCGAATTCTGTTTCATTTGACTCAATTCTTGTTTCGATCCATCTTTGGACCAAGCGCTCGAGTTACAAGACGAACAGTTCGTCTTGTTGTAATACTCAGTTACGTCATCTAGCTAAGGATGTGCTTTTTGTGAACTTAGTACTCCTCTGTGCGGATGTATTACAGAACCCTGGGCCTGCGACTTTGAAGTTCTTCAAATGCAGTAAAACCATCAGAAAGAACCTAGGAAGAGCGACTTGCGCCGGATGCACTCAGCCGTATCATCTTAAATGTTTAAGTGCAGAATTTGAATACTCTTCAAAATGCGACATGTGTTTCAACAACGCTCCCATGCCACATGAAGATCTAATCGAAACAGCGATACATGGCTTTGCAGAATTATCTGAAGCTGTAAATCAGCGTGGCCTTAGGTTTTTACATCAGAAAACAGCTATTTCGAGAAAGGTTGTCGGAAAAAATGTGCGCGCGAAACCCCGAAAGGTAATATGGGATATGCTGAAAAATACACTCTTCCTAACGACTGTAGCTGTCGAACCTAGTTTTGGGTTACAACTTGGTGTTACGGTGCACGAATTTATGCTAATAAGTATATGCCAATGTCTATGTCATATAATGAAAGTGTCATGGAATCATGGTTTCATAGGTTTCGTGGTGTCAATGGCTTCATAGTTTCATGTGTTTCGTGGTTTCATAAGTTTCGTGGTGTCTATGGTTTCAAAGTTTCGTGTGTTTCGTGGTTTCATAGGTTTCGTGGTGTCTATGGTTTCATGGTTTCATAGGTTTCGTGGTGTCAAGGGTTTCATGGTTTCATAGGCTTCGTGGTGACAATGGTTTCATGGTTTCATAGGTTTCGTGGTGTCAATGGCTTCATAGCTTTATGTGTTTCGTGGTTTCATAGGTTTCGTGGTGTCTATGGTTTCATAGTTTCGTGTGTTTCGTGGTGTCAATGGTTTCAAGGTTTCATAGGCTTCGTGGTGACAATGGTTTCATGGTTTCATAGGTTTACTGGTGTCAATGCTTTAATGGTTTCATAGGTTTCGTGGTGTCAATGGTTTCATAGTTTCATGTGTTTCGTTGTTTCATAGGTTTCGTGGTGTCTATGGTTTCGTGGTGTCAAGGGTTTCATGGTTTCATAGTTTTATGTGTTTCGTGGTGTCAATGGTTTCAAGGTTTCATAAGCTTCGTGGTGACAATGGTTTCATGGTTTCATAGGTTTACTGGTGTCAATGCTTTAATGGTTTCATAGATTTCGTGGTGTCAATGGTTTCATAGTTTCATGTGTTTCGTTGTTTCATAGGTTTCGTGGTGTCTATGGTTTCATGGTTTCATAGATTTCGTGGTGTCAAGCGTTTCAAGGTTTCATAGGTTTCGTAGTGTCAATGGTTTCATAGTTTCATAGGTTTCGTGGTGTCAATGGTTTCATGCTTTCATAGGTTTCATGGTGTCAATGGTTTCATGGGTTTCGTGGTGTCAATGGTTTCATGGTTTCATAGGTTTCGTGGTGTCAATAGTTTCATGGTTTTATGTGTTTCGTGGTGTCAATGGTTTCATGGTTTTATGTTTTTCGTGGTTTCAATGGTTTCATGGTTTCATAGGCTTCGTCGTCACAATGGTTTCATGGTTTCATAGATTTCGTGGTGTCAATGGTTTCATAGTTTCATGTGTTTCGTGGTTTCATAGGTTTGTGGTGTCTATGGTGTCTATGGTTTCATAGGTTTCGTGGTGTCAAGGGTTTCATAGTTTCATAGGTTTCGTGGTGTCAATGGTTTCATGGTTTCATAGGTTTCGTGGTGTCAATGGTTTCATGGGTTTCGTGGAGTCAATGGTTTCATGGTTTCATAGGTTTCGTGGTGTCAATAGTTTCATGGTTTCATTGGTTTCGTGGTGTCTATGGTTTCATGGTTTCATAGGTTTCCTGGTGTCAATGGTTTCATGGTTTCATAGGTTTCCTGGTGTCAATGGTTCCATGGTTTCATAGGTTTCGTGGTGTCAATGGTTTCATAGTTTCATGTGTTTCGTGGTTTCATAGGTTTCCTGGTGTCTATGGTTTCATGGTTTCATAGATTTCGTGGTGTCAAGGGTTTCAAGGTTTCATAGGTTGCGTGGTGTCAAAGGTTTCATAGTTTCTTAGGTTTCGTGGTGTCAATGGTTTCATAGTTTCATGTGTTTCGTGGTTTCATAAGTTTCGTGGTGTCTATGGTTTCATGGTTTCATAGATTTCGTAGTGTCAAGGGTTTCTAGGTTTCATAGGTTTCGTGGTGTCAAAGGTTTCATAGTTTCAAAGTTTTCGTGGTGTCAATGGTTTCATGGTTTCATAGGTTTCCTGGTGTCAATGGTTTCATGGTTTCATTGGTTTCGTGGTGTCTATGGTTTCATGGTTTCATAGGTTTTGTGGTGTCAAGGGTTTCATGGTTTCATAGGATTCGTGGTGTCAATGGTTTCATGGTTATAGGTTTCGTGGTGTCAATAGTTTCATGGTTTCATAGGTTTCGTGGTGTCAATAGTTTTATGGTTTCATAGGTTTCGTGGTGTCAATAGTTTTATGGTTTCATAGGTTTCGTGGTGTTAATGGTTTCGTGGTTTCAGAGGTTTCGTGGTGTCAATGGTTTCATGGTTTCATAGGCTTCGTGGTGACAATGGTTTCATGGTTTCATAGGTTTCCTGGTGTCAATGGTTTCATAGTTTCATAGGTTTCGTGGTGTCAATGGTTTCATAGTTTTATGTGTTTCGTGGTTTCATGGGTTTGGTGGTGTCTATGGTTTCATGGTTTCATAGATTTGGTGGTGTGAAGGGTTTCAAGTTTTCATAATTTTCGTGGTGTCAATGGTTTCATAGTTTCATAGGTTTCGTGGTGTCAATGGTTTCATGGTTTCATAGGTTTTGTGGTGTCAATGGTTTCATGGGTTTCGTGGTGTCAAGGGTTTTATGGTTTCATAGGTTTCGTGGTGTCAATAGTTTCATGGTTTCATTTTTTCGTGGTGTCAATGGTTTCATGGTTTCATAGGTTTTGTGGTGTCAATGGTTTCATGGGTTTCGTGGTGTCAAGGGTTTTATGGTTTCATAGGTTTCGTGGTGTCAATAGTTTCATGGTTTCATTTTTTCGTGGTGTCAATGGTTTCATGGTTTTATGTGTTTCGTGGTGTGAATGGTTTCATGGTTTTATGTGTTTCGTGGTGTCAAGGGTTTCATGGTTTCATAGGCTTCGTGGTGACAATGGTTTCATGGTTTCATAGGTTTCGTGGTGTCAATGGTTTCATAGTTTCATGTGTTTCGTGGTTTCATAGGTTTCGTGGTGTCTATGGTGTCTATGGTTTCACAGGTTTCGTGGTGTCAAGGGTTTCATAGTTTCATATGTTTTGTCGTGTCAATGGTTTGGTGGTTTCAAAGGTTTCGTGGTGTCAATAGTTTCTTGGTTTCATAGGTTTCGTGGTGTCAATGGTTTCATGGTTTCATGGTTTCATCGGTTTCGTGGAGTCCATAGTTTCATGGTTTCATAGATTTCGTGGTGTCAAGGGTTTCATGATTTCATAGGTTTCGTCGTGTCAAGGGTTTCATGGTTTCATAGGTTTGGTGGTGTCCATGGTTTCATGGTTTCATAGGTCTGGTGGTGTCAATTGTTTCATGGTTTCATGGGTTTCGTGTTGTCAATTGTTTCATGGTTTCCTAGGTTTGGTGGTGTCAATGGTTTCGTGGTTTCAAATCCGCCTCGAATTCCAGAATTTTACACCCTCACTAAGATACACAAGTCGTCCCCGGTCGGCAGACCGTAGTATCAGGGTGTGATGGCCCAAGGGAGAAATTATGATTATTTGTCGACAAACTCTCTCAGCCGATAGCACAACAACAAAAGTCGTATCTTAAAGATACTACCGACTTCGTTAATTTCATAGAAAATACGAAAGTCCCAGCGGACGTCATACTTGTTTCAATGGACGTTACGAGCTTGTACACAAATATACCGCAATAAGAGGGAATAGACACGGTATGCAGACCATACGAAATATTCTATAGAAACAAACTTCCTATCCCTACACAACTGCTAAAACGAGCGCTCAGGCTAATTCTCCAATAAAATTCTTTCCAGTTTAATGGAAAAACTACCTTCAAACACATGGTACGGCCATGGGCACGAAAATGGCAGTCGCCTTTTCTAATATATTCATGAACAACGTAGAGACGGAAATCCTTAGCCAAAGCCTTTAAACCGCTCGTTTGGAAACGTTACATAGACGACATCTTCTCCCTCTGGACTACAGACAGAGGCAGAATAGAACATTTTATTGAAAAAGCAAACAATCATCACCCTACGATCAAATTTACGGCTGAAATTTCCGATAAGGAAACAACATTCCTGGACACCTACATATACAAAGGGGAGAGACTCGAAAGAGACGCAATCCTTGATGTGCGTATTCATTTCAAACCAACTGAGACATTTCAGTATACCCATTTTGGTTCCTGTCACCCGCAAGGAGTTAAAAAAGGCTTCATTAAAGGGGAAACCCTCCGACTCCTCAGAACAAACTCTTCCAAAATAATATTCGACGAGAAAATTACAAATTTCAAAGCGCATCCCCTACAGAGGGGTTACCCAGAGGATCACATTAACACAACCCTCTCAGAGGTAAATTTCAAAGACGGAAAACTAGCCCTTCAACAGAAACCAAAGACCCACCTATGAATCTTGCCTTTTGTCACACTATACTAACCATCAGTGCCTAACCTAAAGCAAAATCTCACAAAAAAACTGGCATATAATAGAACAACAACCTTAATTGAGCGAAATCTACAAAAAAACCGCCCCTCGTATCTTATAAAAGAGGGCGGTCGCTCAAAGAAATACTCGTGGGAGCCAAACTATAAAAAGGCAAATTTAAACACGTGGTGGGGAGTCGTGTAGGCCTGTCAACCCCATTTTACACTGACACAACGAAACCATGAAGCCCTTGACACCACGAAACCTATGAAACCATAAAACCATTGACAGCACGAAACTTATGAAACTATAAAGCCATTGACAATGCGAAACCTATGACACCATGAAACCATTGAAACAACGAAACCTATGAAACAATGAAACCATTGACACCACGAAACCTATAAAACCACGAAACCCTTGACACCACGAAGCCTATGAAACCATGAAACCATTGACACCACGAATCCTATCAAACCACGAAACACATGAAACTATGAAACCATTCACACCACAAAACATAAAAAACCATGAAACCACTGACACCACGAAACCTATGAAACCATGCAACCCTTGACAGCACCAAACCTATGAAACCATGAAACCATTGACACCAAGAAACCTATGAAACCATGAAACTATTGACACAAGAACACCTATGAAACCATCAAACCATTGCCACCAAGAATCCTATGAAATCACGAAACACACGAAACTATGAAACCATTGACACCACGAAACCTATAAAACCATAAAACCCCTGACACCACGAAACCTATAAAACCATGAAACCATAGACACCACGAAACCTATAATGCCATGAAACCATTGACACCCCAAGACCTATGAAACCATGAAACCCTTGACACCGCGAAACTTCTGAAACCATGAAACCGTAGACACCACGAAACCTATGAAACCATGAAACCATTGAAACCAGGAAACCTATGAAACCATTGACACTACGAAACCAATAAAACCATGAAACCATTGACACCACGAATCCTATGAAACCACGAAACACACGAGACTATGAAACAATTGACACCACAAAACCTATGAAACCATAAAACCACTGACACCACGAAACCTATAAAACCATAAACCCTTGACACCCCGAAACCTATCAAACCATGAAACCATAGACACCACGAAACCTATAATGCCATGAAACCATTGACACCACGAAATCTATGAAACCATAAAACCATTGACACCGCGAAACCTATGAATCCATGAGACCATTGACACCACGAAACCTTTGAAACCATGAAACCATTCACACCAGGAAACCTATGAAACCATGAAACCAGTGACACCACGAAACGTATGAAACCATGACATCATTGACACCACGAATCCTATGAAATCACGAAACACACGAAACCATGAAACCATTGACACCACGAAACCTATAAAACCATGGAAACATTGACACCACAAATCCTATGAAACCACGAAACACACGAAACTATGAAACCATTGAAACCACGAAACCTATAAAACTATAAAACCGCCGACACCAAGAAACCTATGAATTCATGAAACCCTTGACACCCCGAAACCTATCAAACCATGAAACCATAGACACCACGAAACCTATAATGCCATGAAACCATTGACACCACCAAACCTATAAAAGCAGGAAACCACTGATACCACCAAACCATGACACTCTTGACACCACAAAACCTATGAAACCATAAAACCATTGACAGCACGAAGCCTATGAAACTATAAAACCATAAAACCATTGACACTGCAAAACCTATGACACCATGAAACCATTGACACATCGAAACCTATAAAACCATGAAACCATTGACACCAGGAAACCTATGAAACCATGAAACCATTGACACTACGAATAATATCAAACCACAAAACACACGAAACTATGAAACCATTGACGCCACGAAACCTATAAAACCATAAAACCATTGACACCACGAATCCTATGAAACCACGAAACACACAAAACTATGAAACCATTGACACCACGAAACCTGTAAAACCATAAAACCATTGACACCACGAATCGTATGAAACCACGAAACACACGAAACTATGAAACCATTGAAACCACGAAACCTATGAAACTAAAAAACCGCTGACACCACGAAACCTATGACATCATGAAACCCTTGACACCCCAAAATCTATGAAACCATGAAACCACAGACACCACGAAACCTATAAAAGCATGAAACCACTGATACCACGAAACCATGAAACTCTTGACACCACAAAACCTATGAAACCATAAAACCATTGATAGCACGAAACCTAAGAAACTATAAAACCATAAAACCATTCACACGGCAAAACCTATGACACCATGAAACCATTGACACAACGAAACCTGTGAAACTATGAAACCATTGACAAAACGAAACCTACAAAACCATGAAACCCTTGACACCACGAAGCCTATGAAACCATGAAGCCATTGACACCACCAAACCTATCAAACCACGAAACACATGAAACAATGACACCATTGAAACCACAAATCCTATAAAACAATGAAACCCTTGACAGCACGAAACCTATGAAACCATAAAACTATTGACACCGCGAAACCTATGAATCCATGAAACCATTGACACCACGAAACCTATGAAACCATGAAACCATTAACACCACGAAACCTATGAAACCAGGAAAAACATGCAACTATGGAACCACAGACACCACGAAAAATATAAAACCATGAAACCACAGACACCACGAAACCTATGAAACCATGAAACCATTGACAGCACGATACCTATGAATCCATGAAACCATAGACACCACGAAACCTACGAAACCTATGAAACCATGAAACTACTGACACAAGAAAACCTATGAAATCATGAAACCATTAACACCACGAAACCTATGGAACCATGAAACTATTGACACCACGAAACCTATGAAACCATGAAACTATTGACGCGAGCAAACCTATGAAACCATGAAACCACTGACACCACGAACCCTATGAAACCACGAAACACACAAAACTATCAAACCATTGACACCACGAAACCTATGAAACCATGAAATCATTGACACCACGAATCCTGTGAAACCACGCAACACATGAAACTATGAAACCATTGACACCACGAAACATATAAAACCATGCAACCACTGACACAACGAAACCTATAAAGCCATGAAACCATTAACTGCACGAGACCTATCAAACCACGAAACACATGAAACAATGAAACCATTCAAACTACGAAACATATAAAACCATGAAACCAGTGACACCACGAATCCTATAAAACAATGAAACCCTTGACAGCACGAAACCTATGAAACCATAAAACTATTGACACCGCAAAACCTATGAATCCATGAAACCATTGACACCACGAAACCTATAAAACCATGAAACCCTTGACACCATGAAGCTTATGAAACCACGAAACCATTGACACCACGAAACCTATGAAACCAGGAAAAACATGAAACTATGTAACCATTGACACCACGAAAAATATAAAACCATGAAACCACAGACACCATGAAACCTATGAAACCATGAAAACCTTGACAGCACGATACCTATGAAACAATGAAACCATTGACACCGCGAAACCTATGAATCCCTGAAACTATTGACACAAGAAAACCTATGAAACCATGAAACCATTGACACCTCGAACCCTTGAAACCACGAAACACATGAAAGTAAGAAACCATTGACAGCACGAAACATATTAAACCATGAAACCACTGACACCACGAAACCTATGAAACCATGAAACTATTGACACAAGGAAACCTATGAAACCATGAAACCATTAACAGCACGAAACGTATGAAACCATGAAACCATTGACACCACGAAAGCTATGAAACCATGAAACTATTGACCCAAGAAAACCTGTGAAAACATGAAACCATTGACACCACGAATCCTATGAAACCACGAAACACACGAAACTATGAAACTATTGACACCACAAAACCTATAAAACCATAAAACCATTGACACCACGAAACCTATGAAACCAAGAAATCATTGACACCACGAATCCTATGAGACCGCGAAACAAACGAAACTATGAAATCATCGACACTACGAATAATATCAAACCACAAAACACACGAAACTATGAAACCATTGACACCACGAAACCTATAAAACCATAAAACCATTGACACCACGAATCCTATGAAACCACGAAACACACAAAAGTATGAAACCATTGACACCACGAAACCTGTAAAACCATAAAACCATTGACACCACGAATCCTATGAAACCACGAAACACACGAAACTATGAAACCATTGAAACCACGAAACCTTTGAAACTAAAAAAGCGCTGACACCACGAAACCTATGACATCATGAAACCCTTGACACCCCAAATCTATGAAACCATGAAACCACAGACACCACGAAACCTATAAAAGCATGAAACCACTCATACCACGAAACCATGAAACTCTGACACCACAAAACCTATGAAACCATGAAACTATTGACCCAAGAAAACCTGTGAAACCATGAAACCATTGACACCACGAATCCTATGAAACCACGAAATGCACGAAACTATGAAACTATTGACACCACAAAACATATAAAACAATGAAACCACTGTTACCACGAAACCTTTGAAACCACGAGACACATGAAACTATGAAACCATTGACACCACGAAAGATATAAAACCATGAAACCACTGACATTACGAAAGCTATGAAACAATAAAACCCTTGACAGCACGAAACCTATGAAACCATAAAACTATTGAGACAAGGAAACCTATGAAACCATGAAACCATTGAAACCGCGAAACCTATGAAACCATGAAACCATTGACAACACGAAACCTATGAAACTAGGAAACATTGACACCACGAAACCTATAAAACCATGAAGCCCTTGTCACCACGAAGCCTATGAAACCATGAAACCATTGACACCACAAAACCAATGAAACCACGAAACACCTGAAACAATGAAACCATTGACATTACGAAACACATAAAACAATGAAGCCACTGACTTTACGAAACCTATGAAACCATGAAACCCTTGACAGCACGAAACCTATAAAAAGATGAAACCATTGACACCACGAAACCTATGAAACCATGAAACCCTTGACACCACGAAGCCTATCAAACCATGAAACCATTGACACCACGAAACCTATGAAACCACAAAACACCTGAAACTATGAAACCATTGACACCAGAAAACATATAAAACCATGAAACCACTGACACCACGAAACCTATGAAACCATGAAACTGTTGACACAAGGAAACCTATGATAGCATGAAACCATTGACACCACGAAACCTATGAAACCATGAAACCATTGATACCACGAATCCTATGAAACCACGAAACAAACAAAACTATGAAACCTTTGACGCCACGAAACCTATAAAACCATAAAACTACTAACACCACGAAACATATGAAACCATGAAACCCTTGACACCCCGGAACCTATGAAACCATGAAACCATGAAACCATTGACACCGCGAAACTTATGAAATCATGAAACCATAGACACCACGAAACCTTTGAAACCATGAAACCATTGACAGCACGAAAGATATGAAAGCATGAAACCACTGACACCACGAAACCATGAAAGTCTTGACACCAGGAAACGTATGAAACCATGAAACCATTGACACCACGAAACCTATGAAACCATGAAACCCTTCACAGAAAAAAACCTATGAAACGATGAAACCATTGACACCACGAAACCTATGAAACCATGAAACCCTTGACACCACGAAGCCTATCAAACCATAAAACCATTGAGACCACGAAACCTATGAAACCACGAAACACCTGAAACTATGAAACCATTGACACCAGAAAACATATAAAACCATGAAACCACTGACACCACGAAACCTATGAAACCATGAAACTGTTGACACAAGGAAACCTATGATAGCATGAAACCATTGACACCACGAAACCTATGAAACCATGAAACCATTGATACCACAAATCCTATGAAACCACGAAACAAACAAAAGTATGAAACCTTTGACGCCACGAAACCTATAAAAGCATAAAACTACTAACACCACGAAACATATGAAACCATGAAATCATTGCACCACGAATCCTATGAAACCACGAAACACACGAAACTATGAAACCATTGACACCAAGAAATCTATAAAACCATGAAACCATTGACACCACGAAACCTATGAAACCATGAAACCCTCGACAGCACAAAACCTATGAAACGATGAAACCATTGACACCCCGAAACCTATGAAACCATAAAACCATTGACACCGCGAAAACTATGAAACCATGAAACCATAGACACCACGAAACCTATGAAACCATGAAACCATAGACTCCGTGTTACTTTCATTATATGACTTAGACATTGGCATATACTAATTAGCATAAATTCGTGCACCGTAACTCCAAGTAATAACCGTTTTGTTGCTTTCCATTAGCACTGGCGAACATATGTCCGTGGCCTCTCGTGCCATTCTTTCAAATTTCTCTGGAGAACAGGGCATACAAAACCACCCACGATACCTTTCGGGATTTTCGCGTGCACTTTTTCCGACAACCTTTCTCGAAACAGCTGTATACGAAGTCTTCGTGGGAAGGTGGATGAATTAAATATTCTTTTTTCACATTGTCCTAACTTGCATATGCTTGCCTTTACTGAAACTTGGCTAGATAACAGCGTATCTGATGGTGAAGTGTCTCTGCCTGGCTATTCGATCTTCAGAAGTGACGGGACTAACGGGCGTGGTGGTGGGATAGCCGTCTATGTTAAGGAAACTCTGTCCGTCATTAGGAGATCAGAGCTGATTTGGAAAAGGACTTTGTTGGCGAATGTATGTGGCTGCAGTTACTTTTACCCAAGGCGGAAGGGATTTTATTTGGTACCTTTTATAAACCTCCGTCACAATGTGATTTCCTGAATCCTCTTCAAGAGGTTCTTGCGCTTGCAAATGCTGAGAATAAGGAAAGATTGATAACAGGAGACTTTAACTTCGATTTTCTGGGTGCATACTCTTCCAATTCAACAAAAGTCATGAAAAGAATTCTCTCCAGTTTCAAATTGAAACAACTGATTGATAAAGCTACACGAATCACTAAGGAAAGCTCTACCCTACTCGATTTGTTTGCTACTAATAGTCCTAAAAATCTTACTCTTGCTAAAGTTATTCCATCCACTTTAAGTGATCATGATTTGCTTGTTGTAGTCAGGAAAATTAATGCTGGTAAACTTCCTCAACGCTCCATTGAATGCAGAAATTTTTCAAATTATGACCAATTGACTTTCATTGAAGATTTGAAGAAATGTTCCTGGGATGATGTGTACAGTGAAAGGGATGTAAACTCCACTTGGTCGAAATGGAAGGAGTTCTTTCTATCAGTCTGTAATAAACATGCTCCTATTCGCCATAAAGTGTTCAGGAGAATTATATATCCATGGTTAACATCTGCAACAAAAAAGCTTATGAATGAAATTGATTCTTTTCTAAGGAAAGCGAGGAAAACTGGATCTGAGGTTGACTCGAGTACATATCATAATAATAATAATAGTCTTTATTCAATCAAAGAATAAAAATACATATCCCAAGTTACAGTGAAAAAGTATTAAAAGATACGCGATAAAATACAATAGTAATATAAGATAGAATAATACTGTACTAAATTATATTTAAAAATAAGTCTATTTACAAAAGTTTTCTTGTATCTCTCCGTTTTTATTTGAGGAAGGTGACACCTTCTCCTACGCAAATTATATTCTAATTCTTTATCTTTGGGAATGATCGCACCTAGCATATGTTTATTAATAGCTCTTTTGAAAGCTGATTTATCTTGCTGTTCTAAAAAGATTAAAGATGCTAACTGTTTGAGAGGTAAAATGACGCTTATGGCACCTGTCTAAAAAACGCTGTATAACATTTAAATCAGAATCAGAAGCGCCATACACAGCGAGACCATATGTGAGAATGGGAAGAACTAGGGTTTTAAACAAGTGATCTATTTCCTTCTGGCTGAAGAGTTCCTTTCGTAGAGTTCTGAGAATGTGAAGACACTTGTTAGCTTTTGTAAGCTTGAGTCTGACGTGCTCGCTAAATTTACAATTAGGCTGAAAAGTCAGTCCGAGCAATACAAGGCTATCACATCACATTGAGGCGATTACGAAATCAAGTTTCCAACAGGATCAATATTGAGAAGCGTCGTTATCACAGAAACGAAATTCAGGATAATTTGGCCAACCCGAAATCATTTTGGAGAGCTATCTATGAAGAGCATTTTCCAAAACATAGAGAGAAAATCTTTGACCGTTCAATCTATAGTAACGGACGAGGGTGAAACCATCACCAGCAAAACAACTATTTTCGAGAAATTTAACATCTTTTCCACGAACACTGTGTCCAAGCTCCTGGAATCCGTTCAATCAACTACCATTCTTGGTCTCTCTGATGAAAAGTTTACTAATGAAAGTTTTGTACTTCAACCAGTTTCCCAAAACTTTATTTTTAAGCAACTGAAGGACTTAAAAGTGAAAAAGGGCACTGGTTTGGATGGGATTTCGGCTCTGTTTTTGAAGGACGGCGCTTCGGTTATCGCTCCCACTGTGACATTTCTTGTAGACATATCGCTCAGTACTATTCCATGTGATTAGAAGATGGCCCGCGTCGTTCCTTTATATAAGTCTGGTGGACAAGAAAGTATGGACAACTACAGACCAATATCCATATTGCCGGTTATGTCGAAAATTATGCAGAAAGCTGTCAACTTTCAATTACAACGGTACCTACAGAGGTTTGACCTTTTGAGTCCATTTCAGACAGGGTTTAGACAACACCATTCAACG
>CALNXK010000019.1:3025000-3040000 GCA_942486035.1 Porites lobata | reverse complement strand
ATTTGAGGTTTCCGTCCTGCTGAAGCTGTAACGTTAAGCACTTACATCAATACAGATAAGATATTATACTGTTTTTTATTGTTTAATATAGTCGAACGAGACAGACCAACATTAACTTATAGTCTTCACACCATGTACTAAATTGCAAAGGTAGCAAATAGAACTATTTAGAGGAAATTTTAAAAAAAATTCTCCAAATCCTGACACTATTTCAGAACAGCAAGAACCATAATGGGACAAAGAGGGAATCTTAGGGCGTTGGCCCGGATATGTGGATTTCACTAAAGTTATTTTTAGAGGCTGTAAACGGAAGTCTAATTCCTGGGACGTCCGCACATTTTAATCGATTGTTTGAAACGTCATCAAGTCCACGCGCAACTGCCTCAAAGCAAACAATGCAGAATGTTTTAATATGGCAACTGTTGAACATTACCTTTTCGAGTGAGATTTACTAGCGTCTAGATTTCGGCATCAATATTTTAGATAAGCCTGTTGAGAGCCTTTCAGTTCAAGAAATTGAGTTATCGTTCCTACTCGCAATCATGGGATAAGCGATGATTTGTCCGTGGAGGACTAAAATGCTGTTTCCCCGCGTGAAAGCCGTGAGAAGAAGTCCGCTCATGAAAAAAAAACAGACGAAAGTCAAAGAATTAACTAAAATTCTTAAAATGATGCTGCTTGTTCCATTGAGCTTTTTCCTTCTGACGGGTAGATTATGCTCTGGAGGGTTCTAAGTTTTGACTTAACAAATGAGATTTTTGCCGCTTTTTTCACACTGAGAGGACATGACACGCATATTGATTTTCTGTGTTTTTTGTTTCTGGTCGGCAGGATTGGCCCTCTGATGTAAACTTAAGGCTCTTTTTTGCGGCTAAGAGTTTTAGGTTGTTTAATTTTCTTCAAAGTTCCTCCTGGATCTGAATAACTTTCTTTTGTTCGCGAATGTGATAGATTCCTGCAATGTTTTGATACCCTGGGCCCACAACATCCGTCGAATGTCAAATCAACTTGACGGGTTTTGTTTGCGTCCTTTGCAACTGAAGAAACAAGTTCCAGATACAACGTTTCTCAGCGTCGAGTATTTCTTCGATTAGCCACTCGCTTTCGATTGGTTTCCAAATTTTTCATGGCTTATTGCTAGAGCTGGTCTGACGCATGGGACGAAGTTTACTTTCTAGTCCTTTTTTTTGTTAGCACCTCTGCTGCTTTCTTGTTTTGATTTCTGCGGTGATTTGCTTGCATTTTAGCGTTTTCGTTCGAATTGCGCGTAAACGTCGCTTCACTGGAATTGACGTTTGGCCGCTTTGATTGCTTTGTATGACGATTATTCCCATTCCTTGCTTGTCTTTTGCTGCTGTTTTTTTTTTCCTACCGAGGTTCCAGTACCGAAACTGAAATTTCATGACTAGGATCGCTGTCCGCGGACTTCAATTCCTCCTAAAAAAACTGATATATCATCTAGCAAAGCAGTCAACTCCAACGAAATCGTGAAATCTAGCTCCCAATCGGGACAATCTTTCAAGATAAAACCATTGCCTTTGTTTACAAAATCACTTTGGTCGATGAAACGCAACTCCACGCGGGATTCCATTATTTCTTGACAGCGCTGAATAAAAGTTTGCTGACCTCTCGGGAAACCAATTTCCGATTGATTCAAGCATTTAATTGGTCTAAAAATACCTTTGGTGAAATTCACATATCCCAATGGCTAGACTGGGTGTTTCCGTCTCTGTCCCATTATGGCTCTTGAGAACAAAGATGGGATTTTCCACAGCCATTTTCAGATATGCTCTTCAAGGAGCATGGAGGGAGGAAGATCTTACAAGGCGGTATGAGTGTAAAGATTATCCTTAATTGAGCATAAATTTCAACTGCTTATCAGCAAATGGACAAACTCATTCGCGTTGCATCGGGTCAGTGTTCCGCAAAACAAATGTTATCGAGTAGAACACATAAACAAACTAGATTATAAACAGAATATTCAGGCAATAATTTATTTTAAAAACATCAATTCTTAAACATATACGATCGTAAAGCAAAGATACAAGGAACATTTCAAGTGTACCAGAACGGTTAAGATCGCGCGGCCTGTTGCGGTATGACTCAAGGTCGGAGTCAAAAAACAAATCAAAGTTGAACGAACTCATGCCTTTAACCACTTTCCAAGTGTCGCGTATTCTTTTCGTAAGCCACACACTATTCCTAGAACCATACCAGATCGATCGGCTAAGCTTCTCTATCTCCAAAGACTCTTGAGAACGTCCTGTTGCCGGACGGCCATGATGCTCTTGTGAACCTCCATGATCAAAACATTATTTTTTGCGTCTTCTTGAAACGTAACCAGTCAAACAACACAGCCACACGTTAATCACCACTACCGAAGTATAACTAGGCCAGCCAAAGAGACGGATGTCGGAATAAAACGAAGGACTTTCAATGATTGTACCAGTAATGGCGATTTCGAATTTAGTGCTGACCCAACAAATTTATTCTGAAGAGACAAACGGCGCACATGCGCATAACCGTGATCGCGTCACTTGAACGCGTATTTTGTAACCAAACTGAACAAACCGTATGAGAGACATGTATTCGAAAGCATGACTCAACAGGATGGAGAGACAGTTGATCAGTTCATCGCTAGACTCAGGAAACAAGCAGAGAATTGTAATTTCAATGACCCCGACGCTGACATCAGAGATCAAGTCATCGATAAATGTCGAACTCAGGTTTTAAGACGAAAACTACTGGGAAAAGAAAACCTGACTCTGACAAAAGTGCAAGAGGTTGCTCGAGCTATGGAAGCTGTAGACTTACAGGCTAAACAAATGGGGGAGCAGAGAGAAGAGCAACTGAGTGTGCATAAAGTTGTCCAGAAATCTCCTTCTAAATCTTCTAAGCAGCCAAACAAGAAGTCTGGTAAAGGGAGGTGCTACCGATGTGGTCAAGAGGGGCCTTATTGGCCGAGATAAATGCTGCCCAGCTCGCCAAGCAGAGTGTTCAAAGTGTAAAATGGTGGGTCATTATGCAGCTGTGTGTAAGACCAAGACAAGAAGTGGCGCAGCAAACTCGTTAGGTGGCCGGAAGCGAGAGGCAGAAGTTAACAAGTATTTGGAAGAAGTAATGGTAGACGACACAGATGATGATGATGATGTTGATGATGATGATGAAGCATTAGGCCTGTTTACAGCTGAGGATTCCGAAAAAAGGGGCATGCACCAATTCAAGTGTCAGTGATGTTAGCAGAAGAGCTGTGAAATGCAGTTGGATACAGGAGCAACAATGTCTATCTTGCCTAAGACCCTGTATGACAAGCAATTTAATCAGTGGCCATTGCGGAGGTTAAGTTAAAGGCTTACAATGGTGTCCAAATTCCAGTCTATGGAGAGGTTTGGTTACCAGTGGTATATGATCAGCAGAAAAGGGTGTTGCCGTTGATTGTAGTTGATGGAGATGGTCCCCCGCTACTGGGCAGGAATTGGCTGAAAGAACTCCAGCTGAACTGACACAACATCTTTCTTGTGAGCAAGACTGAAACGCTGTCAGACATATTAAAGCGGCATGACAAGGTGTTCAACAAAGGACTGGGTACCATCAAAGGCTTCAAGGCGGATGCTAAATTGCAATATGATGCTAAGTCTGTATTTTGCAAAGCCCGGCTAGTACCCTTCGCACTACGCCAAAAAGTTGAAGAAGAGTTAGACCGTCTGGAAAGTCAAGGAGTAGTTAAGAAGGTGGAACGGAGTGACTGGGCTTCGCCTATTGTTTGTGGGCCAAAGAAAGACGGAAGTATTCGTATCTGTGGGGATTTCAAGGTGTCCATTAACAGGGTTCTTCTAGACAACCCATATCCGTTGCCAGACACAGGGGATGTATTCGCCACTTTGGGCAGTGGAACTGTGTTCAGCAAGATTGACTTGTCAAATGCATATCAGCAGATGGAATTGACGGCTGACAGCCAGCAGTATCTCACGGTGAACACTCACGAGGGTTGTATGCATATCAGTGTCTCACCTATGGTATAGCCTCTGCTCCTGCCATTTTTCAGTCAACACTGGATCAGATACTGCAAGGGATGGATAAAGTGCGTTGTCGTATAGATGATATTCTGATCAGAAGAGAGCCCCATGAACACTTGCAAGTATTGGATGAGGTGTTGACCAGGTTGGAGAAGGATGGCATATTAGCTAAGAGGTCAAAATGTGAGTTCATGGTGCCAAGTGTCGAGTTCCTGGGGTACCGTGTTGACGGAGAAGGACGGCATCCCACAGATGAGAAGACTGCAGCCATTTAAGGGGCCCCGAGCCCTAAGAATGTGGCAGAGCTTCGTTCCAATTTGGGACTGCTCGATTATTATGGAAATTTCATACCCATTTTATCCACGTTGCTGCAGCCGCTGCATGAACTGCTCTGGAAAGGAGTGAAACGGGGTTGGACAGAAGAGTGTGAGAAGGCATTTGTGCGCACCAAATCTGAGCTTGTGGCTGACAAGGTGCTTGTGCCATATGATGAAACGAGAAAGCTGATTCTGGCGTGTGACGCCTCTCCTTATGGTGTGGGAGCCATGACTTCACATGTAATGGAGGATGGTGAAGAGCGTCCCATTGCATTTGCCTCGAGAACACTCACAAAGAACGAAAGGAACTACTCGCAAATAGAGAAGGAAGCCCTGGGAATTGTATTTGGTGTCCAGAAGTTTCACAAGTATCTACAAGGTCGAACTTTTCACCTGTTAACAGATCACAAGCCATTAGCAACCATCTTGGGTCCTAAAACAGCAGTACCTACTTTAGCAGCAGCAAGAATGCAGCGCTGGACCGTTATTCTGCAGGCGTACAATTATCAGGTGGAGTATCGCTCATCGGCAGAGCATGCTAATGCAGATGCCTTATCACGTTTACCCTGTGACATCAGTCCCATGAAGGAAAAGGCAGAAATGTTCTTCTTCTCAGGTCTTGATGAATTGCCAGTTGACTCTAAGGACACCAGCAGGCACACACGGAGAGATCCTGTGTTAGCGAGAGTTTTGGAGTACACCCTCGTTGGATTGCATAATCATGTAGCTGAAGAGGAACTAAAACTGTACTTCACAAGCCGAAATGACCTAACAGCAGATCAAGGATGTGTTTTATGGGGAATGCGCATGACCATTCTGCCATTGTTAAGGAACCGATTATTGCAAGGGTTACATGAAGAGCATCCTGGTATTGTTGCCATGAAAGCCATTGCCCGGAGTTACCTATGTTGGCCTAATTTGGATGCAGAGATGGAGCTGATGGTGAAGAATTGTGAGGTTTGCCAGTCAGTGTGGAAAGCGTCTCCAAGAACACCCCTATACCCATGGAGATGGCCTACTCGTGTGTGGCAGAGAGCACACATTGATTTTGCTGAGAAGGATGGCAATAGTTTTCTTGGTCTTGTTGACAGCCACTCCAAGTGGATTGAGGTAGCACACATGACATCTACATCAGCTAAGAGTACTATTGACCAGTTAAGAGTGTGGTTTGCAGCATACGGACTCCCCGAGGAAGTTGTGTCCGATAATGGTCCCCAGTTTATTTTCAGTGAGTTTGTTGATTTCCTAAAGCAGAATGGAGTTAAACAGACGCTTGTTCCCCCGTATCACCCATCGTCTAATGGTGCAGCAGAACGTACAGTACAAATCCTCAAGCAGGCATTACAGAAGGAGGCCGAAAGAGTAAGAAGGGGTGCACCGAAGCGGTCTATGAAGCACCAACTGGCAAACTGTCTGTTCCAGTACAGAGACACTCCTCATTCTCCTACAGGAATGACACCAGCAGAACTGTTCTTAAAGCGCAAACCTCGCACCAAGTTCAGTGTTCTAAAGCCTAACATGGAAATGCACATCCAAAAGCAGCAAGGCAAGCTACAGCAGCAGCACGAAAAGAGCGTGTTAAGATGCGTGAACTGTCTTCGCGTGATTCTGTGAATGTGCGAAATACCCGAGGAGGGATAGAGAAGTGGGTTCCTGGTACAGTGATTAGAAGGTTGGGGCCATTAACCTATCTGGTGAAAGTACGGCGGCAACTGCGTTATGTACATGTTTATCACCTGCTGTGAACTGAGCGTGAGAATTCAAAAGAGGTTTTAGAAGAAGAGGGTTTTGATGACGTGTTTCCTGAGGAGCGAGCTGTTACAATGTTGTCTCCAAATTTGACATCTGGTACGTCAACATCTCCAAGTGCTGCTATCAGTGTGCCGGAGCCAGAAACAGAGTCACCCTGTAAGGTACCTATACAGACACCGAAACCAGTTGCAGTACAAGCCTCAGTGCTCAAGGACCAGACCCCGAATTGTGTCTTAGCACAGCCGTCAACTCCAAAGATCCAGACTCAGACCCCTGTTGCAGCAAGGAAGTCAACTTGTAAGCTTCAGTCGCCAAACCCCGTTCCATAACTTGAGTTGGATTCTCCGTCTCGAGCACAAAGTCGCAATATGTCAACTTCAAGAGATTTGCCAAATAGGACTGAGGGCAAATATCCAGTCAGGCAGAGAAAAGCACCTGTTAAGCGAAATCTGCGACATTGATAGTAGTAAGGAACATTTTTAGGGCTGGACATTGCCGGAGCTCTTGAGACATTTATGTTACCCTTTTGTTGATGTTACAAGTTTCAAGTGACTTATTAGCCATTTTGTTAACTTGGCAAAACAGTGTCTTCAGTGATTTTAGTACTTTCACATATTAGAAGGGGAGGAAGTGTTATGTATTCGCTATTTATCTGTCAGTGGTTGTTGTTTAACGCATGCGCGTTAAAGCAGAGGAGCTCGTGAGTACACCGCCATGTTGGAAACTTGTATGCTTATGTTGTGTGTTTCATGTAGTTAAATCTGACCGTGTTTGGAACCATCGACTGGTTTCTCCATATTTAACAGCCGACAACCTCATTTGGCGTTACCACGAACTGATTATTGTCATGATTCTGACCTCGAGACCAGTTCTGTTCCCAAGATACAGAATCAAACCACAAGATAGAGTACAAAGTGCGGAGAAAAAGAAGCGAGCAATCGACACTCAATTACTCAAGTGTCGAAAGCGAGTCAAATATATCCGGATGACGGAAGACCACGATCGCGAAGCCAAGAGGAGGTTAAGTTTCCTTTCAGCCTCCCACGAAGAAGAGAACCGGTAGTTTCATTAACATAGTTTTCGCTGAAAGGTAGTTATTTGCGCTGGTTAAGAGAGTAGAAGAACCCAAATTGTACGTTCGTTATTGTCGACGGCCATCTTTTCTTCTCTCTCTATTTGGTGCTGTTTATTATGCTGTACAAGGTGGTCCTACTTTCCGCCTATTAGCTGTGAAGTCACAAAGTGTGCCCATCCAAACCAAAGCCACCGAGGAGTAATCAACAAAACAATTCTTTATTTACCTCAAACTGTTAGGTTTTTTAGTTAGCTCACCATCCAATTAAGGTCGGTATGTGAGTACGTGAAAAAGAAGAAAAAGGAATAGATGAAAGAATTAACAAATTAAATTGATAAATAATTGAGTAAGTAATTTGGGAAATGTGAAAGTGCTCGAGTCTTGTAATGAAGAAGGAAGGTCTTTCCAGATATCTATTGCGATAAAGAAACTGATTGTTTTCCTACATTAGTTCGTACTCCAAACTTATAATTAAAGATTATGGTTAGCTGCATATCTTGTGCCGTATCCATGATATTATTGGCGTATTAAAACATCTCATTAAATACTTCAAGTACCAGGCCGTTATGTCAGGAATAAATGAACTTTAAAACATGAAGGCGGTAAACATTATCCGCTGTTAAAATTCTTAGTAAATTTAGTAGAGGTTTGGCTCGTTCTGTTTCTTTACCGTATGCACGTGGGACAAGAAAAGAACAATCTAACTATACGATTCTGTAATTTACTCATGTTTTCCTTGTGTGGGTCTTATATGCACAGCCCCAGGCTAAAATTCCATAAGAAATATATACCTCTTATTAGCCGAGTTTTCGGTCCGTACCGCAAAATTACGGACCGAGTTTTTTTCCATCGATTTATGGCCCATGCGCGAAGCAATTTTTTTTTTTTAATTTTTAGTGATGTACTAGTGAGCAGCACACTTACACTTCCAGTGAACATTTACACTTGGAAGAAGAAGAAACCATGCTCGCCCGGGGCAACGAAAATTTTCGTTGCCCCGGGCGAGCATGGTTTCTTCTTCTTCCAAGTGTAAATGTTCACTGGAAGTGTAAGTGTGCTGCTCACTAGTACATCACTAAAAATTACGTAATTTACAGTACGGACCGAAAAAACGAGGCTAATAAGATGTTTATTATATGGCTTCTTCCTGTTTGGGGGACCGGAAACAAGTGCAGGACGCACGATTTGACAGTCACTTGACAGGTGTCAAAAAAGAAAGTTTTCATTGGCGCACGAAAACAATAGCACATAATAAAGGCTTTCCGAGAAAGTAAAAACAAATTCGCCATGTTAAAAAAAGTTTATTCGGTCAAAACTAAGAGCACTGTAAGTTTTAGCTCTTAGTGTAAAGCTGACTAGAATTCTCTTCCTCGGTAAAGTTACGATTCAGTTTCCACAAAAGCTTTGTTCTCATTAAAACAAAGGTAGGTTAAAATTTGGAAAGGCAAAGTCAACATCTCAGTCCTCAGGGTTTACATACATATTTCAAGGTTTATTCGGTGGAAACGAAGAGCACTGTAAGTATTTACTCGTTAATGTGACGCTGGAGTCTTTTGAAAAGTGGACATTATTGTGTCTGGCTCGAACTCGCTTCTATCTTTCTTTCGTTGGTCTTTGAAAAAACACTGCAAATGGCAAAGAAGCTTGTCAAGATGATCGGGTGCAGGTGTGTTTGTTATCATATTTGTTGAAGGAATTACTCATTTTCTCTTAGGCAAAACGTCTCGAATCTCTGCCAGTCGATTTTCCTCATCTTAACTGTGTACTACAATAAGATTTTCAAACACTGACTAGAATTCTCTTCGATAAGATTACGAGTTATGCATCAGTCAATTCCACCTGCGCCCAGCCCCCCCCGGGCAACTGCGGGGCATTTGCCCACCTTGTCGGTCCCGGGGGTGGGGCATTTGCAAATGTTGCACTGCCCGGGGGCCGAGCATTTGCCAACCCCCGGGCCAATCCCGAGCTTTTGACACGCACGCGGTTTCCTATCAGAATATAACTACAAAGAAGGTTTTACTGGAAGAAAAGCAGATTGGCTCATTTGTCAAGGACAGGAACAAATTGTAGAGGGTTGTGACGGCATGTTCTCGATTTTACATGTATGTGTGCATTTTTTCATTGCTTATCAAGCCAGAATTACGTAGCGAAATTGGAGCTATCGATGTGAATCAACGTTTTTTAGTTATTGAATCAAATTTCTGTTGATATTATTTGAAGAACATCCTTTCATATTTATAAAACTGTTCATAACATATAACTTTACAGCGCTCTTTTAATTTTAATGTCAATAATTTTATACCAATACTAAAACCATAAACTGGTGCATGTCGTCGAGGCGCAAAGTCTTAATTAGAACCCTCGCGCTATTACAAAAAAAACGTTAATTAAACCAAAAAATCGCACATTAAAATGCTTAAAACGGCACTATTTGACTGTGCGATCAATAAAAAATGTTGCAGTGTTGACGGAGGACGGGGCATTTGCCCTCTTTTTTCGTCCCCACCCCGGGGGATTTGACAGCTCAAGAGTCCCCACCCCCGGGAATTTGCCGTCCAAGGCAAAAAAATGCTAATGCCCGGGGGTCAGCCGGGGGCTGGGCGCAGGGGGAATTGACTGATGCATTAGTTTCTTCATCGCCTTCGTTCACAAATGAAAACACAGTTTAAAATGTTGAAGGCCAAAGTCAACATCCAAGTCCTCAAGGTTGACAGGCGTCTAATAACTTTATTTACACATTTTTTCCGAGGTAAAGAGATTTAAACCTCCGAAATGAGCATTTTCTTTAAAAATTTTGGTCCGTATAGGAAGTTATATTACGGACCACAAATTGACCAATCGCATAGCGAAAATAGACTCAGCCATATAATAAAGGGATATATTTAACAATTATTCGCCGAAGGCGAAGTTAATATTGTTGAATAATCCCCGAGACGAAGTCGAGGGGATTATTCAACAATATTAAATATATAGATTTAGGCACGGCTAAAAGCGAAGCTCCCATTGATAAATTTATAACTTAAATCGAACAATAATTTTGTATTCCACAAATCAGCTAAGCTAAGTGATTTTGGAGTGAAACAAATCTTGTATCGAGTTGATATAGCCCTATAAGTACACCCAAAAAATAGTCTTCGGTCACATTTAAGAGCAATAATGGCTCTTGATCACAGTAGATAAGGCGTGGAAAACAAATTCTTGGGAAACAAATCAGGTCGAATTTTTTGCGTTCGACAAGTTTACAAATTTTTGCCAATAAATCTGGGTGCGTGCAAACCAATCTTTTATATTTTTTTTTATACACCACATCTGAGGAGAAAGAGCACTATCACACAGACCTCGTACAAAATGCAGTATTTCATAATTTTTCAAGACAAATTGAATTCATTCATTATTCAGGACCATGGAAGCAAGCGTGGACTTTTAATTAGCGAAACCGTTCAAAAAATTTCCAAAATCATCTATACGGCCAGCAGGTTCTAACTTTTGACAAGCGCCAAATTTGCGAAGAAACTTTAAAAGAGTTACGCTTCAGCGTGATAAAGAATTTATTGAGTCTATTTTTTATTAATGGTTTTATAACGATGTGTAATCTTAAAAAGTGTTTGATACGCTCGGCATTTTGAATACTCCTGCAAGCGATGTTTTTGAACGTCTGAAAACAAACGGCAAAGCGATGGAAATTACACTTTTGAGACTACCAACAATCAATAAAGAAATATAATTCGGTAGAACATTTACAGAGAGAACAATTTTCATTCACGAAAACAAATGAGTATTTAAGTGTCTCTAAGAATCCTCAAGTCTTTACTAGTAAGATTAAAGATTAAGTTTACGTTTTAAGCCGCCTGTTTCCCGTGTTTGCTGTTTTCAAAGATGAACTCAAGACCAGAAAATCGGTCAAAGCTTTCTTTCTACAGCCAAAATTGCAACTAAATATTCTTCGGAAAGTCTTTTCTTTCTATTTACGGTGAATTAATATCGACTAAAGGCATTTTTTAAGTTCTGTAAGCTTAAGCTTGTATCAAACCTCACTCTAGGTCAGATCAGTGTCTCAGTCAAATCTTAATACAAACGTGCATAAACTAGCTTCATAAACTGCGCCGCTGGACTTCATGAAATTATATTTAAATACAATAATTACTCAGGCTTACCATAATTCGAGATGCAGCTCCTGAAAGCTATCAAGTAAGACAAGGATCGCTTGAGCCTTTATAATTTTCGTACGCATCCAGCAAGTTGAAAAACAAAAACGATGCCATCCGAAATCGGATTAGCGGCTTTGACAAGCGACGCATCTCTCAACCAAAAACCCAATAAACAAACCAGCCATAAATAAGAGAACACTCTTGATAGCAGCTGTATTTCATTTTGTACATCCAGTGGAAAAAGACAGTTAAAAACATCACAAGTTGACTCAAACTCTGTCAGCTTCAGCTGTCAAAGTAAACAACTTTCAAGATGCTGCATAAATTTTACGCATAAACTCACCTGTCAAATTTTAACCAATCAGAGCATAAAAATTGGACGTGGAGCGTGATCAACACGTGACCATGGTAAGAAAAGGTCTTCCCCACCCGTATTTTAATAAAACTGGCTGAATTTTTGCGTCTGAGGTCAGTTTGAAATCAAAAATCGTAATAGTGCGGGACGATACTGACATAAACACAACATATTTGATATGAATTTAAAAGAAAGTAAACGTGAGCCTGCGATCATTTGAAAACGAGTAAATTGTCAGCGGATAACTTCAAAAAAACACTCGACCTTGATGGGTCGACACCTGAGCCCGCGATACGGCCAGGTGATACTGGTCAGCGGATACCCTGTTTTGACAGCTGTCAATTGATGACAACATTGATGTGCAGTCAGCTTTCTCCTGGGCTCCCAACGTAACTAGAAAGTGTGAGAGTAAACATTGGTATGCCTGTGGTGCGGACGGACGGTCGGTCGGTCGGTCGGTCACGTGATTACCAAATTTTCTGGGATGGGTAGATTTATTTACCCATGGTGCTCCGCAGGCGCGCTTCGCGCGCGGAGCTCCGCTATTAACTGAGCCTGGGGTGAATAATTGTTTTGGTATATATATTCACACGAAGTGATCTCACGGAATCAGATAGTAAACCATTAAAAAAATGATTAGTTTGACTGACGGGTGAATTCATGCGTGAACACAAAGCCGTAAACAGTGGATGTACAAACGTTAGATCTTTACAGTATCTTCAAATAACATGGCGAATGATAGTTTTAATCTTTTTGTATCGATTTTTGTAAACTTTAGCATCAACTGTTTAAAAGAAAACGCGGAAAATTTAAATTACTACCCTACCCAGTTCTGAGAAGAAAAGTAGAACCTTATTTGTTTCTGTCAACTCGCTGTGAATGAGAAATTTTTTTTGTCGCTTCTTCCAATGCTGTCAACAGCGGCTACGATCAAGGTGAGCGTTGTTTATCTGCAGTGTTCTTTGCCTTGTTAACTTGCTGGCACGTACAATTTCGAAAAACTTGCCTTCCTTTTTTCTTCATAAATTAACTTCTATTTATGGGCAAAAGTGGTCTTGCGAGAAAATCCCGAAATCACAAAACAGTGACAAAGCGGCCTCGTTTTCCTCTGTAGTGGTAAACACAGCTTCGAGCGTACAAAAAGTCAGCTACAATAAACCACTTCACAATAAATCACGCTGTTTAAACACCATGGAGTCTTTTCTTACCTTCAATGTCATCAACGCTTGGATATTCTTGTATTCTCAAAAAGTTCTTACTACGAAACTTTGGCAAAACACCCAGTTCACGACAGAGATTTTGTTCTGCTTTATATTCACCACCTAGCGCGGTGAATATAACGTCATAGTCCGAGATAGCGAACCAATCAGATTGCTTGAATCACCAAGATCACTGAGTCTGTATATACTAATAGGTTATAGTAGACTTGGTTCAGTTGCTGTAGCGAAAGATAGATGGTTTTTGGTCAGCGGCGAGCGAGCAAGATGGCCACGGCTTTTTGAGCTCACATTGCAATCGACATATTCGTTTTAACTTCTTGTATAATCTTTATGCTATTTTTGGCTCATTAATAGTAGTAGTAGTAACTTTTTTAGTAACCTTTTCATTTCAATTAAACAATCTTTTTAGAATTGACAAAGTTCAACCTTTTTTAGCGTTATTTTTCCTTGAAATGATTTAATTAACATAGTAATTATATAATAATTAATCAAAAAACATTATTATGGCACATCTTTCAAAACTAGTAACGTGCATTTCCATTCCAAAATAACTCTAAGAAGTAGTTTACAGCAAAATTATTAAATAATTTAATAAGAATAATATTACAAATAATAAAGATTGTGAAAACTAAAGTCCGGGTAAATTTAAAATATAATAAAGTCATCATTATTTTTTATCTTGTACACTAAAACTACTGTGCAATGAAGAATAAGTATGTGAAAAAAAGATAAATAAACTCACCGCCCTTGAAAAACTAACAAAGAGGTCGCAAGAACACAATTAAGTAGCCCAGCAAATATTTGTTGTTTGATAATAACAGCTTTTTGTAATGAAGTGGTCACTGAAAACTACCCATGCAAAACATAATAAGGAACTTAAAAGAAACTAAACATTCACTAGTCTTTTGAAACCAGACATTGCTACATATATATATATATATATTTAGTATATACTAAAACAGTGGATAGTGTTTTTCGCGCGCTCTGATTGGCTACTCGATCAGTGAATATCCTGCACTATTCACTGATTCAACTCCAGTTCCTCGGAGCAAGAGACGCCAAACTCGCGTAGGTTGCGAGCAAAATGCTTTCCCGGTTTGCTGCTGTAACAAACTAAGAAATTTCACAACTAATCAAGCAAGCTATTTCCGAAATACACGAAAAAGGTGACGAAGTTCAGTTTGGAAGTTTTAACAGGTAAAGCTTTGTCTTTTTGACTTGAATAGTTATCGATAAAACCAGTAAAAAAGTTTTTTGTTTACAAATGCAAATTAAGCTTAAGTCTTGCGTTACTTTATTTAGTTGACTTGTTGATAAATAGGCTTAAAACTAAATTTAATAACCTTTTTTTACAGAATTATTTTAAATACAAACAGAATTCACAATTCCTTTTGAAGAAACTTCCCCGAAAGAGCTAAACAAACGCCTTCAAAAGTTTTATTTGTCGCTAAGAAAAAGCGACGACCGCGGCCGTTCGGTCATCGCGCGCCAAAATTGTAATCGTTGGCAACAGTAAATGAGTTAAAAATCATCATTTTGTGCTCAATTATCTCACTGTCGGTGGCTAGTATTGGATATTTACCTCGCCGTTTCGCGGCCTCGTTAAATATCCAATACTAGCCACCTCCACTTCGGTGAATAATTGTTATATATATATATCTTAAAGATACAACATAAAAATTTATATAACATACAAATTCAAACTGAGTATATTGCAAACCAGAAAATTATACAGAATTTTGCACAAATGAAATACAAATGGCCTGTAACAGCTATTACAGCATTGAAAACCAAACTTTTTAGTGTGACCAGCAACCCTAGCACACTTGTATACTTCATGTCCAGTACGATTCAATTTCATTGTTAGTTAAATTTATTAACTGCAGCCAGGCTTAATCAAACTTGATTCAAAAAATACTTTCCTGTTTCCTTGTAACTACAATATATAATATTAAGAGAGAGGATATAATGCTAGAAATATTATACAGCAGTGCAATCAAAAGATAAGGTACCTCCAGGAAATCGAGTTGGTCCCTACTATTCTTTAGTCATTTTCTTTTACTCTCTATAAGAGTTACACCTGCCCATTTATACAGACACTTTGTGCCAGTCCCAAT
>CALNXK010000019.1:3020000-3022500 GCA_942486035.1 Porites lobata | reverse complement strand
CAAAAGCGCGGCAAAGTTATGTCTGTGATTAAAGTCAAAGGCTTGTGAAAAGTGTCGTCAAATGTGTCTGAACCTCAGGTCAAATATGTGACAAAGCTGTCGTCAAATGCGTCTGAGATTTAAGTCAAAGGTTTAACAAAGGTGTTGCCAAATATGTTTGGTTTTTTCCTCCCCTCGCATCGCGCCTCTCGCTCGCCCCGAGCTTCGCGTGAATTCCGCGTTCGCCTCGCGCTTCGCGCGAATGCCGCGTCATTGCCTCGCTTGTCATAAGCGCTTGATATACATGCTAGAATCCAACTTCAGATTTCAATCAAATTCAATTGCGACCTGGATACCGTTTAAAAAGGTGGACAGATAAGAGACCGAGTTCTTAATCTTGTACTTTATTGTCCTAAAACCTCATTAGATGATTAAAAAGCTGAATAATTGCGATTAAAACTTAAACGCATAAAAATGATTTTTTAAAACCTTTTCACGATTTAATGTCTAAAGCACTCATTGCAGTCTGTCAGTGGACAATCATAATGACTGCCGCAAATTTTTGAAGCACTATAAATGTTTTAGATAAAAGCTGTTGACACGGACGGCAACCTGCAAAATAGTTTAAAACAATTCTTTCACGCAAGCCAGTGCAAAAATCATCGTAAGTAAGAAATGTTCTTGATCAGGAGCCCATCTGTCTTGATGTTATCTTTGCGAACATTTTCATTCTAGAGTGCTTTTGATTCTTGATGTAAGTGAAAGACAAACGCCATGTATCTAACTTCAATCTTCCTCTGTTGTGTGTTTCGTTCCACTGGAGACTTATCACTTTGCTTGTTTCTTTTATCTGTGAAATAATTGTAAAAGGATATAGCAATTTGAGATAAAAAATTCAGTCATAGTGTTTTAAATAAATTTTTCGGCCCCACTCCCTTTTTACTATCGCTCCTTTTCTGCAGAAAATCCCCCTTTCTCTTTACCTTTATCAAAACTTAAAGACCCAGTTAAAAATGTGTAGCGAACCTAATGCTTTTGAATGGGAACCTTACATTTCGTGTACGTGGATTGTCATTAAGTTCGTCATTTGTGAAATTTGACGTTTGAATCGAGCCTTATTATCACTTAATAAGGTCCAGGAAAATTCAATAAAAGTTTCCCTCTATGCCCAAAGCTTAAAGTTAAACTAAAGAAACACTTTATATTATACCTAGCCTGCATAACAAGCGTTTCCAATAGAGTTATTGCGCGAGTTAGCCCCTCCCGGCCCCTCCTTCCTCTTTTTGCCCTCTATAAACTTAGTCTCTTGCACAAACCTCGCGCGGGAAAGCTTGCTACGCAGGCTATTTTTAAAGTTATTGTCCAGTCACAATAAAGAAGGGACAGGTCGGTATGTTTGAATGATTGTTATTAAATGTTGAAACATACCTAGCTGTTGTGGCAGAAAAATCAATGGAACATTTTAAAAATTATGCAGCCTCAGCCCCATTACGTATACAACCCAGAAAAATCAATAGAAAGAGATACTCACGTCTGTAAAACATCCGAAGTCTTCAAATAATCACACTTCTTTGTTTGATAAACTGCACTGAATCCAGTTCAAATAAGCTCATCATATACTTGCTTCAGTACTATGCCCATCAAAGTCTGGTACACACATTTTTATTGGAGTACACTGTCCATGAAAAAAAATATATGTAAGTCTTATATTATTTCATTACCCTGAAGTAGTTTTCGTAGTTAAGTATAACTGTTAGAAAACCCAGAGTTGGTTAATCTTGATGTTAGTAGGTTCTCGCATGGAGTTTTGACTTGAATTGCATTGTGAAATATAAGCCAACTATTACCTTTGCAGAAATGGACTAACCCTATTAAGAAAAAAGAGCTTGAGCTAATGTAAACTCTACTGTGATATAGAAAAATTTTTATAGCTTACTGAACCAGATTTAACAATCAGAAAAGCTCCCAACAGCTCCTAAGCACGACATACACGCCTGTTCGGAGTTGGTTTCCGTAAGCTGAACACAGTAAAACAACTATGAAGTTTGAAGAACAACTATTGCACGAACACAGAGAAAAGAATGACACGTACCTTTTGAACAAGTTTGTGGTCTAAACTCTATCAAAGACAAAATTGAAAATATTTGTTAACAAAAGCTGGACTGCTTCGTACAAAAAAGCAGCTTTTGTTTTCTTCAGATCTGCGTAGTTTGTTTGTTTGCGCGGGCGGAGAGAGTTTGCAGCCGCGACAATTTCGCGCCAAGAACAGGGTGTCTTGCTTGGGTTCAGTCTTCCATCGTCCAATTGTTGTGTCATTGTTTTGCGTCGCTGTCATTACATGGTATATTGATCGATCAGGGAGAAAATATCCACTCAAGATAAGACAAAAAAAAATCACTTCGAAAAAGTACATATTCTAGAACATTTTCAAAAATAATTATGATAATTATAAAACAACAATTACAACGATTACCCGCCCGTGTTCGGTATTGTCGTATAAATATCTTTAAAATAGTATTCA
>CALNXK010000019.1:2987500-3012500 GCA_942486035.1 Porites lobata | reverse complement strand
TCAGGCAGCAGACTGCATGATTCCCTGTGTCGTGAATGCCGAAGGGCCGTTCTTCCCGATATCACAGTTTTAAAGCAAAATAGGGTTTATTTGACAGCTTCGATCCTCACAGTACAACGGCTCGCTCACACACTACACAAAATCGTGACTTTCTTGAATCTATAAGCTTTAGATTTTAATGCGATCTGTCATCAAGTTCTCTGTCGCTCTGACAGACGAGTGAAATTATTAATAACAAAATCAAAGGAATAAAATCACGCCATCTCACAATCACGCTACACTCTTGCTTCATAACACTCTCCCCCTGTTCATCGCGAATAGTGATGAACAATTCGATTTTTCTAATCATAGTTGCAATGTCTCTAATAGAAATGTTCAAAGATCAGTAGTCATCATCAGTAAGTTCGGCAGCGTCCTTTATCCTGGCACGTGCTGCCACAGCAGCGTCTCTTGACGGCCTGAAGACTGGTGCTTCAGCGCTGAGGGTGGCTCTCGGCATAGCTGTTGTCCTGTCACAGGACAGCTCCATTGGATAAAGGTGTTGGACAGGTCTCTCCAGATAACATCTTCCCGCTCGCAGTTTAGCCCCTCTGACAACTCCGTCTCGTCCAGTAATCAGCTCTTCGACTTTTCCTAGCTTCCACAATCCGCGGTTCTTTTCTTCGCCTTTAATGATGACAACATCTCCCTTAGCTAGGGCCACCTTACTTCCTTTGTGCTTTAAATTGTGCTGCTCACGCAAGCCTCGTAGGTATTCTGAAGACCGCCTCCCCCATAGTACGTCTTTACATTTCTTCAGGTACCGTGCACGCTTTCTCAGGTCTTGGTTCTCCAACTGATGTCTCTGGGTTTCGGGCAATAGATTCGGGCGGCCAAACTGCAACAGGTTGGGGGTCAATATGGGTAATTGAATGTCCTCTTCAACGTAGCTCAGCGGGCGGTTATTCATGGTAACTTCAACGTCCAGAAGAACATCCTGTAGCTCGTTCCAGGTAAGCATACCGTTTCCCACTGTCTTGTTAAAGGCTCTTTTGACAAGACCAACCATCCTCTCAAATTGACCTCCCCACCAGGGTGCTCTGGACAGGTTGAACTGCCACTTGACGTCGACTTTGGCTAGGAAGTTATGCAGGCGCTCATCTTTCATCACGTTTCTCAGTCACTTCGCTGCTGCCACGAATGATTTACCGTTATCGGAATAGATTTTCTATGGACGGCCCTTTCTGGCGATCAGGCGCTTAAGGGTGCTGATGAACTCGTTAGTCTCCAAGGTTTTGGTAAACTCTAGGTAAAGTGCTCGTGTCAGGCTACAGGCGTACGGGACAATATAGGCTTTCCCTTCTCTGGTTTTGCTTGTGCGGTACTTGATGGGACCGGCGTAGTCAACACCAACTACTTGAAATGGTGAATTTCCTTCAGTGCGGTCACGAGGTAAATTTCCTTGAGGTGGATTGGCGAACGCAACGATCTGAAACCGTTTGCATCCATAACATTGCTTGATTACTCGTTTAATAAGCTTGCGCAACCTTGGTATCCAATGGGACTCTCGCACTTTGGTCATAGTTAGTCCTACTCCCCCATGAAGAGTAATCTCATGAGCGTGTTGTACGAACTTCAGGGTGTAGAGAGCACTATCAGGGAGATAGACGGGATAGTTTCCCTGGATTCTTCCACGGCACTCGAGAACCTCCTTTCGGTTTGGCTGCAGGTTAAGTCTTAACTGGTCTTCCTGGAATTGATCAGATCCCTTCCACTGTTTTTGAGTCTTCTCCCAGAACAACCTCTGCTTGTTAATTTCCTCGGTAGTCAATGGACCTTTGATTCTCTGATTTCTTGGGGATTTGCTGTTGCGCAGGAATCGTGCGACCCACGCCCCCACTCTCAATGTGCGCCAAAGGGATGATCTTAGTATCCGTTCGTCCATAACATCGTTTCTTTCTACTGCTAAGGCAAAAATCTGCTTGGAGGCTTTCGCTTTGCGTTAGATTCTAGGTTTGCAACCGTTATGATGTCCGGCGGCCAGCTGTCTTGTTCCTTCAACCATGTTGGACCATTCCACCACAACGAGTTATCTTCCTTTACTAGTCCTCCTCTACTTGCTAAGTCTGAAGGGTTTTCTTGGCTCGGTACATGCCTCCATGTGATTTCAGTTTTCTCTCTGATCTTGCGGACGCGGTTGCTGACAAACTGCTTATATTCCCCGGAGCCCCTTATCCAGTGTAGGGCGACACTACTGTCTAGCCATGCGTACAAGGACTTAACTAGAAACCCGATCAGCGCATCTCGTACATTAGTTAGCAAGTTAGCCGCCAAATGACCAGCCACTAACTCAAGTCTGGGGATAGTGAGACCTTCTTTGGCGAGACGTGCCTTCGCTGCGACGAGTCCCTGCGTCACCGCTGAATGTTGCTGGACCACTGCATAAACAGCTGCTGCTAATACCTGTCCACTTGCATCGCCAAAGGCATGAAGAGTGATTTCACGGATTTCTTCTCCAGCTACAGCTAAGGACCTGGGCACTTCAACTTGATCAGGCAGGTTATTTTCCCACTTGCTGCACCTCTTTGCGATTTGTAATTGAATCTCTGCGTCCCACGCGGTCTTTTCCTTGCATATATCGCGATAAACAATCTTTCCTTGTAGGGTTACAGGCGCAGCAAGACCGATGGGGTGGTAGATCTTCGCAATTTTGCAAAGCACACCTCTTTTGGTAGGGTCAGTAATCTCTGTAGGGAAGGTTACAGCTATTTTGTCATCTTCTTTATTCCATCGCAATCCCAGAAGGCCACACGCGCCTGGTTTCTCTCCTAGCTGTTCTTTAGCGTAAGTAAGCCCAACTTCACTGTCAGTTGCTTCGGTTAATTCTAGCTCTCTAGCGTTTAAGTTCCATTTGTGTAAAGTGAAGGTGGCCTTTGCAAATATTTCTGTTGCAGTCTTCTTGACTTGTTGCGCCTTTTCAACTGTAGGACCGCCTGTCAGTAGGTCATCCACGTACAATCCCCTCTGAATCTCTGGTACTGTCTCAGGATAATCCGGCTTACAAATTTCGAGGTGATGCTGAATGACGCCTCCAAGAGGAAAGGGTGATGGGCCCAGACCAAACAAGGCACGCGTAAAACGCAGCGTACGTACTTTCTCGGGATTCTCTCTGTCAATCCAATGAAATCTCAAGGCGTCTCTGTCTTCTTCACGGATGCGCACTTGAAGAAACGCCTTTCTAATGTCTCCTACTATTGCTACTGCATGAAATCTTCCGCGGACCAGCACTCTCCAAATCTGGTTTTGTAAGGGCGGTCCTGTCTCTAGACACTCGTTAAGGGAAGGAGCTGTATCCTTGGCTCTAGCAGAGGCATCGTAAACAATACGCATCTTCGTGGTTGCTGCATTCTCTCTAATTAAAAAGTAAAAGGGTTGCAAGGCGTTTGAGGCTACCCAACTTATTGTCTGGCAAGGGGGGATGGTTTCCTTTCCTTGGGAGAGCTGTTTCGTACCACCCCTCTGGACTGCGTTTTAGTTGTTCAAGGAACTCCTGGTGCACGACTCTCTGGTCAACAATGGGCGTGTCTTCCAACCCAAGGACATCCAAGCGGCACAATTCTTCATAGTCGGCGGCTGATGTCTGTTTGAGGAATATGTTTTCAATATCCACCTCAGCACCAGAAGACATTATTGTCCAGCCGAACCTGGTTTGTTCAGCAATGGGCTCTCCAATTTCTCCTACTCGTTGATAACCAGCCATCTTGATTTTTGTGTACTCATTAGCGCCAAGTATAACATGGATGGGGAGAATTTTCTTAGTGTCAGCTTCTTCCATTTGCACTCCCTTAAGATGTGAATAACGTTTCAGCATTTCTGGATAGTTAGGGTTCTCTAGCGATAAAAGTTCTCGTTGTTCAATCTTCGTAGCGCAAATTGGCAGCGTAAACCTTCCAGTAGCGCCAGTATCGAGCAATGCGCGGCATTTGACTCCGTTGACTTTAACAACGACGACTGGATGGCAAACTTTCTCCCCCACGTGTGCGGCTGTCATTGCTGTCCCCTCACTTGATAGTTGGCTATTTCGGTCGCAGATTGAGGTGTGGTGCCTCTGCTTGCAATTCGCGCAGTTTCCTCTGCTCCGACAATTGGTTGCTCTATACGGCCCAGTACAATTGAAGCACAGCCTTTTCTCCTGCAGATATTTCCTACGATCTTCAACACTAGTAATGGCGGTACAATCTTTAGCTTTGTGCGATACTCCACAGCAGTAAACACAACCACGTGTCGCATTTCCGTTGCGTTCCTCCACATGAAAACTTCTTAAGGTGTCGCGTGACCTCACATTTTCTCGGGGATGGATTTCCTTCCATTCACGAAGCGCGTTAAGCAATTGCGTGAAATTCCACGACTGCCATTCTGGGTGACCCTGTACTAATTCAGATTTAATTCCGGGCAATTTATTCAAAATACCACGCACCAATGCCACGCATTCGGAGGTTTTTCCTAATGTTTCGAGCGACTGAACATTGTAGAGCAAAGCTTCATAGAAGTCGTGTACTTTGGCCGGTTGAGTTCCGGAAATGAATGGAAGCGCAAGAATGTTTTCAATATATGCGTTCACGATCTCGCTCATCTTCCCATAATTACTCTTCAAAATACTTTTTGCGCGCTCATATCCTTCTGTAGTGAAGGGAAGGCCATCTATTCCTTTACGAACGCGTGGCTCTACTAGCTCCTTGAGATAGGCAAATTTCGTGACTGCTGGTGGATCCGTCTTGCCAATCTCCGCCTCAAATTTGTTGCAAAATGCCAGATGACAAGCTTCGGAAGTTTGACATTCTGTTTACTCGGAGAGGCAACCTTTTCCTTTTCGAACACTGCCTTCTGCTCCAGTTGCTGTCTTTCGAACTTTAATTGTTCCTCACGCTGGCGGGCCAACAGGGTCTCCTTCGTTTCTCTTTCTTCATTCTCCGCTTCAGCCACCATTCGTTTCACACGCTCTTCGAGTAAGGTGATCTTGGTATCTGCGGCGTCGATTTTCAACTCAGATTCTTTCCCCCATTCTTTAACTTCGTCTGAGGCCTCCCCACCTTCAAGCTTGGCTTGTTCGACCTCTCTCTTTATTTCTTCCGCGCCGATAACAATGCTCTGTAAAGCTTCTTTGTGTCGACGAATTTTCTCGGTGATCCCGGTACTAAAAATACCCTCTGTCTTCTCTTGGGTGAGCTCCAAAAGCTGTAGTTTTGCTTTCAGTTTTCCGATAAGCGTCTCCATTATTCTCTCTGTCCCGTCGGAGGTGCCACTTTGTCGTGAATGCCGAAGGGCCGTTCTTCACGATATCACAGTTTTAAAGCAAAATAGGGTTTATTTGACAGCTTCGATCCTCACAGTACAACGGCTCGCTCACACACTACACAAAATCGTGACTTTCTTGAATCTATAAGCTTTAGATTTTAATGCGATCTGTCATCAAGTTCTCTGTCGCTCTGACAGACGAGTGAAACTATTAATAACAAAATCAAAGGAATAAAATCACGCCATCTCACAATCACGCTACACTCTTGCTTCATAACACTCTTCCCCTTAAGGTGGCCCTAGCTAAGGGAGATGTTGTCATCATTAAAGGCGAAGAAAAGAACCGTGGATTGTGGAAGCTAGGAATAGTCGAAGAGCTGATTACTGGACGAGACGGAGTTGTCAGAGGGGCTAAACTGCGAGCGGGAAGATGTTATCTGGAGAGACCTGTCCAACACCTTTATCCAATGGAGCTGTCCTGTGACAGGACAACAGCTATGCCGAGAGCCACCCTCAGCGCTGAAGCACCAGTCTTCAGGCCGTCAAGAGACGCTGCTGTGGCAGCACGTGCCAGGATAAAGGACGCTGCCGAACTTACTGATGATGACTACTGATCTTTGAACATTTCTATTAGAGACATTGCAACTATGATTAGAAAAATCGAATTGTTCATCACTATTCGCGATGAACAGGGGGAGAGTGTTATGAAGCAAGAGTGTAGCGTGATTGTGAGATGGCGTGATTTTATTCCTTTGATTTTGTTATTAATAGTTTCACTCGTCTGTCAGAGCGACAGAGAACTTGATGACAGATCGCATTAAAATCTAAAGCTTATAGATTCAAGAAAGTCACGATTTTGTGTAGTGTGTGAGCGAGCCGTTGTACTGTGAGGATCGAAGCTGTCAAATAAACCCTATTTTGCTTTAAAACTGTGATATCGGGAAGAACGGCCCTTCGGCATTCACGACACCTGAAAGTGGCTAAGAATGATAATGTGGAAATTCAATGTGGATGTGTTTTGCTTTTGATTTGGAAGATGATGCTGTTGGACTTTTTTGGATCAAAATTCTGCAAGAAATGTGCGCACAGTTTAGCCTGCTTTCAATTTTTTATTTGGTCAACTCTCTATGGACACCTCTGGGATCAGAAAAAAGAGTCTGTCTTAAAGAGGTCCGTCTTTTAGAGAATCATATAAAGGAAGTAGAGCAAAGTAGGGACCAGCTTGAGTTGTCCAATTTATGGTGTAGCAAGATGTCCGTCAAGGGATTTTGTATTTTAAAATTTAGCATGAGAGCTACAGTACTCCTGAACTCCCTATCATGCTGAATTTCAATATATACAAATGTAGAAAGAGGTCTTTTTGTGCATGTGAGGGCACATATGTCCCTAGACTAAGTTTCAAATACTTTCAATTAATGTAGTTTCACGTTTTTGCATTTCTGTATTCAGCCCATCGTTAACTGTGTTTGTTGTCACTTAGTCTTCTGTCACTGTTTCAAGGCAAGGTTGCTGATTAGAATTTTGCCCTATCAGAGCCTCTAGAAGGTGGGCTACTTCAATAGTACAGTTAAAGTGTTAACCTGCAAAGAAGTGTTGATACCAGTGGGGTTAATTTTTTCATACTCACACATTGAATATGTTGTGGCCCGCTTACGGCAGCACACAGAAACTTTTGGTATACAGTAAAACCCCATGACTCAGAACCTGGATTTTAAGAGCCTGTTAGGCGAAAATGAGCCAGTTAAGCCCCCCTTCTACACTGTATATAAGAACCTGTTTAGCCTAAAATTTGAAACAGGTTCTTATCTAATTATGGAAAAAATTCTGTACACTTAGGTAAATATCAGATAAGTCAGCATTCAAAGTTTTCTTTGGAGACATAGGTGCTTTGTCACTCCAACTGAAATTTATATGCCAATGAGGTCAATGCTTTAGCTCCTTATCTGGTCATTTTTACATAACTTCTAATTTGGTATGCAATTTTTTTTTTCTTGGGAGGGTGTCTGTACAAACTGTCGAGGCCACCACATTGTCACTGCATGACCATTGTATGACATTGCATCTCATGAGAGAGTTAAACATAAACTCATCTGAACATTGAACCCTTTTGAAGGACTTTCGTAACAAGAAAAATGAGTACCATTTTTAAATCGAGGCTGTAACTTTTCAAATTCCACCATTATGAATCAAAGTAAGCCAGTTAGCCATTCTAAGCAGGAAACAATAAGCGTTATTTTCACGCACCCCTGCCCCAATCCCTCTGCCCCCCGAAATAAAGTGTGACAGTACTACGTGACTGATTTGACCTAACCAGAAATTCCAAAAATTATTGTCGTTCTGGGGGTCATAAACCACTATTAATGAGCAGTACATTTCTCAATTCTGGTTCTTAAAACTAACAAAGCAAATTAAATTTAGGTTTCATTTTTGTTTGATATTGCATTTAAAGCCTTTCTAACTGTCCTAGTAAACATATATATAAATTTTTTTTGGACGTGGTGATCTAGAATGAGCAAGGAATGGCATTTCATATGCAAAGCAGAGAATTGCAATAAGACAAAAAGAGACATTGGTCGTCACATTTTAAACGGTTTAAACTTCAACATAAAGCAATGACAAACCTCAATGCAACCCATCCTACCATCGTTTGTAAAATGCACTGAAAAAAAGTGCCAATGATAGCTTGAGAGACATCTTTATTCAATGGATGTACACATACACACACACCCACACTAGAGCTCTACACAAAGAGAGAGATTTGCAATCACGTTTTGGAAGGGAAAAACTCATCAAAAGGTTTAAACTTCAACAAAAATTAAACTAAGAAAAACCACAAAGGGTACTCATCATAGCATCTTTTGAAGGAGACGATGAAAAAGCATATTACGCCAGCTTCAAACACATCTTCATTTAATCGCTGCCTTTGCTTAATGTGCTTTATAGTTAATAATTTATAGTGCTTATCACCATAAGTAAAAACAATGAAAATTTTCGGGGAGTTTTCCCTTACATTTGTCTCATAGGTATTGATCTTTAATTAAAGGTCTAGGGTCAGGATTTGGAGAGCAAAACAACACAGCCCCCCACCATGAAGTCCCAGGAACACCCCCCCATTTGTCAGTAGTTAATAATAATTATTAACTGCTAACTTAGTATTGATAGCGTACATTTTGTGAACAGAAAATCCGGGAGGGGAACTGCCTTACATTTGCCTAATAGGTATTGGTGTGAAATAGGTCTAGGGTCAGGATTTGAAGAGTAGACTTCACACCCCCATCAGGAATTGCTAGAAATACACACGGGAGAAAAAATCGAAGGCATTTTATGAACTGGGCCCGCCTTTTAGCAAGCCAGTTAATAATAAGCTGACCCACCATATAACTCTTAGCTGTATTGCATTTTTTTCTTAAGAACCTAAATAGCCTTAACTTGTGCTAACTACATGTATATCTACCATTTCAATAAGAACCTTTTTAGGTTAACTCTGTCTCGAATATAAAACGCAAAAAAATTGTCGACAAAATTTGAAAGGTGCTAAAACCGACACCAGAAGCCTATTAGTATTACCCTCTAAAGCTTTCTGTAAACTAGCTTACAAATCATGTCTAACCCAAAGCACCTATATCCCTTGTAAAAGTTAGGAAAAATGCCTGGCAGACTGCAACTCTTGTGACTTTGACACGATTGATTGGGATAAGTCATATACCCTTGCTTTTCTATATACCAACGAATCTAAATAACGTGTTTTTCAATTTAAATTTCTGCATAGAAAATTGGCAACAAACTGTTTCCTTTTAAAAACTGGAATCAAATCTAATGATCAATGCAGTTTCTGCAAAGAAAGCTCGGAAACTCTTTTGCACCTCTTTTGAGAATGTCCTTTGGTTAAACCCTTTTGGAATGAGATTGGTAACTGGATGAAAAACAGCTCTTGCTTTCTTAACCAAGAATTCTCCGTTTTGTCTTGCATAGGCCTAGTGAACGATACTACAAAACTGCTTTTCCATCATGCACTTTTAATCGCGAGGTATCACATCTATTTCTCCAAACAAAAAGGCCTTAACCCTTCATGGGAACTCTTTTTTCAAACCACTCTAAATTGTCTTGATTATGAAAGATGTTATGCCATTAAAACTGGGATTTTAAGAAAATTCAATGCAAAATGGGGAGCATTTATCTGGGAAAATGATCTTTACTCTTTATTTCCTTTGTCGAGATGTGCAGAGAACAGCAATCACGCTAACTTTCTAGAGGCTCTTTTGATGTTCCTAGGCGGATAATCAGTAAATGTGCGTGCGCGTGAGTGTAATGCAAGAACTACTTAATAAGTTACTTTGGCTACTCTGTATTATAGATCTGGATTGTTTAAGTAATTACTGTATAGTAGCAATGTAATCATTTATTTATATGCTTTGTAAGTAATGTAAATCAGTGATGCAAATAAATGAGTTTAAAAAAAACTTGGAAAAATCTAGGTTCTTATTCGTGGTGGCAGTATACATTGCCATTCTTAGAGTTACCAATGTTGTGAACTGTCATGCTGTACATACAACGTACAGCCAGCTCCTATATCCATCCAAGACATGTGATCCTTGAGTCACTATGTATCAGATAAACAAGGGTAAACAAGGTGTATTATGGGTAGTGTGAAAGAGGCAGATAAAAAGGACTTTGATATCAAACAATTATTTTTAAGTAATGTACAAATGTAGCAACTGTGCAGGCTGAAGATCGACCTTACACAAATGTACTCATACAGTGTACAACAAAAATCTACACTGCTTGGTTTGGTCTTTTTTATGAAGAAAAGTGCATTGCTAGAGCACCACGTTTACAGCTGAATTATGTTAAAATGTAGATTTTTCAATAGGTGAGTTAGATAGAATCCACTCTCCTTCTCTGGTTAATATCCAGTATTAAATTCCTTTATTATTATCAGCTTTTTCTGAAAAAATTTGTGAAATTTTGTTTCTGTAACCTAGCCTCCCTCACAGTATTTTTAGGAGATTTGTATATCCTCCCTTCCCACAAAATGCCTGGGTACCCGACATCAGCATTTCTGATTTCCATTTTTTTTATTCATGTGGTACATGTACCCAATCAACAATGAGAGGTATTATGTTAATTTTTTCCAATCTTCTGCCTTAGGAGTTGTGAGCACTGTGTAGTGAGAAAAAAGCAATGTTACTCTACTAAGTGTGACAAACTCCTTTATGCAACTTTAATTTTTTGTTTCCTTTATATAAAGTGGAATTAAACATGTATTAACAGCAATTCTGCCAAATTTTATCAGGTTCTTATAAGTGGATTGTGATATTTTGTCATTTGTTAACACAGCCTATGAAAGTCAACAAGAGTACTGTATGTACAGCATGCCCAAAACGTGTGCAAGCACTGAGATCACCACATGATAGGACAAAGTGATGAAAACCGAATAAATTTGTTCTGTCAATTTCTGGGCATTTTTCTCAGCTTGCTCTCAATTTTTCTCTTGAAAATTCCATTAATTAGCTTCAATGTTCTCTTGATAAAGATGTATCAGGGAGTTTTTTAGTGCATGCAGCTTTATGTAATAGAAAATGTATGTGCTCAACTTCTTGTACTAAAAGCTTCAAGAAACTCTAACAAATTGAAAAAAAAAACTAGAATCCATCAGAAAGGAGATCTGTGCAATTCACTGAGAATAAAGTTGTTGAGATTGGAGGGGGAAACATTCAAATCACACAAAAAAGCAAACTTCAACGACAAAGTCCAGACACATAGGCTTCTTATACTTCTTAATACCTATGAAGTTCAGAATTAAAAACAGACTAACACTTCTGCCAATTGCTGCTTTGTCCTGATATCACAAACTCACACCTTGTCATTATTTATCGTGAGGTTATCTTTGTTCATTTGTATATACTACTTTAGACACTCTCTGTAACTGTATAGATACATGTAATAAAAGTTCTCTCGTCCGTGAATTTTAGAATGTTAATGAAAAACAAAACAATTCTTGAGTTATATTTTCTTTTTATTTTCATTTTTTGTACAGGCATGAAAGAAAACGAGGGATTGAAAGAAGCAAACAAAGGCTTGGATTAGCTGGTAAGCTTTATTGATTTGTATTTTCCCTGTAATGCACTAGTGGTTAAATATTGTCCTTTGTTTAAATGTTGTTTTTTTGTGGTGTGTATGAAAATGCATTAGCAAAGGATACCAACATTCACTACTAGATAAAGTTATGGTAAAATGATTTATCGCTCAGAATCTTGTACCAGCGTAATAAAACATCTTGGTGGCTGTTGATTGTGTGCGAGAAGTATTTGGAAACTGTGCAAAGTTTCCATGTGGTCACATGCAACAAAGAAGGTCTACCAGGAAGAAAATTGTGCATTTTTTCTGGAGACTGACTTTTCACAGAGGACACTTGTTCTCATTAAATTCTCAACAACATCAAAGCTCTCAGAGATCTGCACAATTTTATGATTAGTGTAACAATAGCAGTCTGGCTTAATAAGGACAAACTCAGTCTTTAATGGCCGCCTCAAAGCTGCTACAAAAGCACCTGTTTTTTAGGTCAAGTTGCTTACAACTACAGGCCTACCATGACACCTTCCCTTCGTTCTTTTTTTAAAAAAGATGAAAATAAAAAAAATTTCATCGCACAATGGGCTCTTAATAACTAGTGAAAGCCCAACAACATCAGCTAAAGCACTGAAAGCAGAACAGTTTGAACAAACAAAGTCAGCTGTTTCAAAAGGCAAAGTGTTCAATGTCTAAGCAAGAAAAAAAAAAGAGAAAAAACCCAATATTTCAACTGTCCCCTGCAATCATCAGGTGTAGTCAAGCATAGTCCTTTAAATAGTTAGGTGGCTTTGACAACCAACCTGGGGCCTGTTTCTCAAATGCCCGGATAATTAAAGCTCTTGTTGTTTACATGCAAGATAGAGGTTTCAATAGTTTTGCATCTAACATGATAAAACTATCAGTTAGTGAAACAAAATGAAGTAGTTTGCTGTCCAGGACCGGTGCCCTTATTCTTTTTATTTTGATTTGAATATTTGATTTCGGCCCGAAAAGTTACTGGGACTTTCGAGAAACGGGCCACAGCTCTAGTGATCCTACTTTCAACTGGCTGATACTTGTTAAGTGTTATGCATAGAGGTTGGGCCTTGCTAGATAGTGCAACTGGGGTTTTGATCGGCTGGCACTGTTGGGAATGACTGACCCTCTATTGGCTGAGGTCCATGGAGTTTGTCTGGAGAGGCTGCCAAATCCGGGGGTTGCAGGGCTACAGGAGCCTCTCTAGGTTGTGAGCTATAGAATGGCTGTCTGCTCCTGCAGAGATGTCTGTGGTTCCTGGGGAGGATTCTTCCATCTTCTGTCTTTACGTCATAGGATCGCATATCTGCTAGTTCTTCTATTTCTGTTTTGAACCATGTCTGGCTCTTATCACGGGGAAGTGGCATTACTCTGACTGTCTCGCCTTTCACCAATGGCAAGAGCTGCTTGAAGGTGGGTTTGCGTAGATCGCCTAAACATGCGCTGAGCTGGCGAGGTGTTAAGCCCCTCCATTGGGGTGTTTCTTCAGCTTAGCAGAGAAAGAAAATAACCAGCTCCTGATGTTTTGGTTACATGCTCAGTCCCAGATGACCACAAAAAGTTCTCAAATTGCCACTTAGCAATTCATTAGGTGCTCCATGTGTGACAAAATGTCTCTTAAGTTTCTTTATGATGACAGTTCCTGTTTTGCTGTGTAACTAATCCATTTCGAAATACCCAGAGTAATAGTCTACTGTGCAGAGATAATTCTTGTCATCAAGAGTGAAGATGTCAGTGGCAACTTTCTCCCAGCCGGCCTTGATGTTGGCTAAGTGGTTGTTTGGTCTGGTTACTCTGGTTACTCTGAAGTGACATACAGACGTGACATTTCTGGATGTAGTCAGTGATTTCAGCATTCATGCCTGGCCAGTATACTGTCTCCAGTGCTCTGCATAAACAGCCTAGCAACCCGATATGGGAGTCGTGTAGCTTCTAATTGATCTTTTTCCTCAGGGTCTGCAGTATGATGCATCGCTGGCCCTTGAATATTACACCATCATGTACTGAGAGCTCATCTCAGATTTCAAAGTACTGTATTTCCTAGAATAATAGCCGTCCCTCGATTTATTGCCTCCCTCGAATTAACACCCCCCTTTGATGGAAATACTTAAAATAATCGCCTCCTTCGAATAATCGCCCCTCCCCTGCCCCTCTCCCCATCTTCTCTTCCTTTTGTCCCCCCCGTCAAATTGAAGTGCAATGAGATTCAGCAAAACTGATCAGTGACGATTCAAGCTCTGAAAATATTAGTCAAGGAACTAAATTTAGAACACTTTAAAAGCCCATGATCAGTTTATTTGGCATGATTATTTTTTGATTTAACCCTATTCAGACTGGGGGGGGGACTTTTCGAACCCCCCCTCCGGCAAAAACGTGATAACTCCTACACCGAAAGAGCTATGACGTTCAAATTTTCAGACTTTTCCTAAAATTTATCTAGGAACATTTTGGTATAATTACCATGTCCATGTGATTAATCATGTTGCCATGGCAACCAGTTTCTGACACATAGGTTTTGGAAAATTTAAAAAATGGTGATTTTTTTGGTTTTAAGATCGCGTTTTTACACTTATAGTGCTTTTTGTTGTTAAAATGGTCTTTGCTTGGGACTAGTTTTTGAATTACATCAAAATGTTTCAACATCGAATATCTGGGGGGGAGGGGTGGGGTAAAATTTGTCACTTTTTTGCTTTGACAAATATGCTGCTCTATTTTCCAAATAACACTTCCAAAGTCATTTGTTTGGGTAATAAACATTAGTTTGATACTTCTTTTATACATTCTGAGCTATTTCCCCTTTGAAAGTTGCTTGAAATTATAATTTTAACAAAAAAATGGAAATCCAAGATGGCGGATCCAAGATGGCGGACAACCATTTCAAATTTTAAATTTTATTGCTTCCTATTGCTTTTTCTCGCTGGACAAGTGTTTCCTTGTTACTAGTTCATAAGAAAGGATAACAAAGAGATGACTTTACCAATATTATTGATATTTTACGTATCTAAGTGGAAAAATAATAAGAAACATTGAAAAATCGGAATATGACGTCACTGTGACGTCATCATTGGGCGTGGCAAGTCAAAACTGGGTGTGGGGCTTCTTTGTACGGAGATGATCATTGTGCGTAAATTTCATGACCCTAGCATTATTGGTTCCAGAGATACAGAGGGGGGTCCGAGGAGCCCCCAGTCACAGATTGACCAAAAAAGCCCAGTCTGAATAGGGTTAATGGAAAAATAAAACAAAATATTTAGGACACGACTTCCAGTGAGTAATATTGAGATAATTGGCTCCCTCAAATTATCACCTTCCCTCGAATAATTGCCCCCTTTTTGTGCGAAAAAAGAAATATTATTCAAGGAAATACAGTACTGGTGAATGGCTGCTGGTTGTTCATCCTTTGTATCTGGGACGCCATCCAAGATTGCTTTCTTCACAAACTGTAGAGTTGGATCACAAGCCGTCTCTCTCTGAAGTTCGTTAAGCTGGTGGTCTGGAACAGGAAGGGCGTGAGTGGCATTTATGCACTCCACCTCTGACTATGATCGCTCATAGTCCTCTGAATAAGCTCTTGACAGGGTATCAGCTAGCAGCGTCTCCTTGCCAGGCTTGTAGCGTATTTCACAGTCATATTGTTGAAGCCACAACAGTAGGTGCTGTAGTCTCTTGAAAACTGATACCAGAGGCTTCTGCAAAATGGAGACTAATATTTTGTGATATGTCCAGAGGATGACTTTCCGAACATACACATGGTGGTGGTTGTGTTCCATGCCGAAGAGCCGAAGACCTGGGCCAGCAATTCCTTTCAAATCTGCGATCACTTCCTTTCTGCCATCGTGGGAGCTCTGCTTGCATTGGCTGGCCTAGCTGCATCAGTACAAAGCCAAGTCCATCTCTAGATGCATCTCCTTAGCCTTCGTTTGGGTCACTCTTACTGAAGCACTTGAGTACTGATGCTTTGGAGACAGCATCTTTAATTTTCTCAAAGCCATCTTCCTGTTCGTGAGTCCAATATCACTCAGCTTTCTTATGTGTTAGCTGGCACAGTGGCTCACACAGTTCTGATAGGTCTTGTAGGAACTTAGACAGATACTTCACAAGCCCAACGAATCTCTGCCGGTCACTCCATCTTAATTAGTGCTTTGACTTTTTTAGGATCTGCTTTAAGCCCAGTCCTTCTCATTACATGCCCGGTGAATGACACTTCACCGCACTTCAAATGGAACTTCTTCTTGTTTAGCTTGATATTTCTCGCTCTGCAATGATCAAGGAGGTTCCTCAGATTTTGGTCGTGCTCAAGGTCAGGCTTTTCATCAGTGTCCCCCTGCCCAATGATGAGTAGAAGCACCTAATGAAATTAATTTGTAGACAGCAAGTTCTACCAACCTCTTCTAGTCCTACTACAAGTGCTAGGTCGTCCGCAAATCCAAGCTTGGTAAGATCTCGCATAGGTTGTCTTCTGCTCTGACTAGGCTGATTCGGTAGACCCCACTTATTTAGGCTGTCGAGGAACAGATGCAGAAAGTAGTTGAGCACAATAATGAAATAACAGGAGCAAGGGTGTAACCTTAGTACCCTGCTGTATCGTCAAAGAATGTGGTTTCTTCTCAGGACCAATTGAGTAGCCCAGTTTCCTCATATAGTGACTTTGACTCAGCAGCAATTGGTTAAAGTTGAAGTGGAAGTGTGTCAGACATTGCTTACCTGCTTACGTGTTCAAGGCTTTCCTGCCTACGTTTTCCACAGCATCTTACCAACTAACGCCTTTAGTATAGACTCAGTCTTATTTTGCCACAAAACATATTCAAGTTTAGCAAAAAATTTAAATCTTGGAAGGCCTAATGGCAGAGAGATGACCATTTTTATTTCTTTTGTTCTCTTAATGGGACTCAAGTTCAGATGAATTTGAGAGGTTTCTTGATAGGCAAATAAGTTCTGTTCTATTATATTGAATTCACGGCTGCTATGTTAGAAAAAATCTGAAACATCACACATACTGCAAGAGTAGTAGGATATTACAAGAGGCCGTACCTTACAGAAAGTTATTTTTATAGGTCTTTACTGGAAAATTTTGATGTTTTTGGATCCCTAGTTGATTATGGGAGGTGGTCATTTGCAATGTAAAAGAGTTGGTGTCACATGGAACTTATCATTAACAGTTATGTTATGGGGAAGGGAGGTAAGAGGCTGGGTATTTTGATTTTGTCAAACACAAAATGCAAGTTCCATGTTTACTACATTTAGTGGTGGGTCTAGAGGTGGGAATTTTCAGCCACAGGTGGATAAGTCACTTTTGTACCCCATTCTCAAATGCTTCAGCCCACCAACCCCATACTGCCAAATGAAGTATCAACAGGTCCTAATATTGATCCATTATCTTTGCAGATTTTGTACCTAAAGATGCTCTATTCAGAAGAGAGGTCAGGTTTTCCATGGACAGAAACCTGTCACAGAACAGTATTTTCACAAATTAAGGAACTAGAAAGAGAAAACAATTGCGTCATGATATTTGGTTCAGTAAATCAACGTTTTTTAGTATTGATATTAACATTAGGAAAGAGGATAAGGGTAGGGATCAAATCATAAAGATCTGTAAATGTTTAGTACTTGTATACGATGGTAGGCAGTCAAAAGGAAAATTGTATCTTTACTTAAATGTTGGGCTGCTCATAAGAGTCACGTAATTTTCAAAGATACACCTTGACCTTTTAACCAACTTTTATTAAATTGCTCCAAATTCAAGAGGGTATTTTTCCTGAAAAATAAATTTATAGGCGTGATTCCTCAAATTTCTGTCATTCATTGTTCATTATTAAATCAAGTGTCAAATAATTAACAAACTTAAGGCAAGAATTCATACGACTGGGATATTTGCTCTCCTCACCATTTATCCTGGAAGAGATTTCACATGAAATTGTACTAATTGGGAAGGCAAATGCTAGGTGCTTTCCTTTTTTATTTGCTAGCATTTTTTACTTTTTTGAGACATTTTCCTGATATTTCACTCTGAAATTTGTATCCTACCCATAAATGTCAACCATAAAAAATTTCCCTATTATGGTTTATCATGGCATCTAGGATATAAAAGATATGGGAGTGTTATATAATGATTTATGGTAACTCCTACATGGAAACCTGGACCTAAGTAAGTTTTTAAGTTCTTACCTGTATTTCATTCAATAGGAATGTTACCCAAGCCCAAGTTAAATAAATAACTAGGTTTGAGGGTACCTAATAGTTCCAGGGTTGTCACTAAGATTTCAAGTTGCCGGGTAAATGCCACAAGTAGGTGGGGAATCAAACGGCTAGGGATTTCTTTTGATTCTATTTTTCTTCTATTTTTGTATGAAAGTAGCTGGGGACCACAATCATAGTAGCCGGATGAGATCCCCGGCCTCCCAGCTCTTAATGACAGCCCAACTAATACACTGTAAACATGAACTATTATTATCATTATGTACTTGGGATGGATTCCTTCAATTTAGATGTTAAGCGGGGTTCTCCCTCGTCTTCAGTGCATGGTATAAAGCAACTAAAATAAATGTGCAAAATTAAGTGCTCATTAGTATGGTCCGATTTTATTTTATAAATTGGTACTTTCTGTATAACGTCTCTTCAGCAGTTGTGCATGTGTTGCTATTATTTCTACGTATCACCGTCACAAAGGCTGGTGAAATCACGTACCAAACATATTGTATTAACTTACTGGGAAAATGGTATACAATGTATCACATAGATTTTTTTTTCAGCTATAAACTGAAAATTTAAAAGAGAATAGCATTCTTTGAATGAACAGATCTTGAACTTTTCCTGAATCAATTGTCCTCCTCTCATATTTACAGTATCTGGATGTTTTCCTATAGATGCAGACCTGTGGGGAATGTTATCTCTATTGCACTTCCTTTTCTCTCAGGGTACAGGGGTATCAAGACATGAATGAGAAAGGAACGATTTTATATTAAGACTGACCCAGAGCCAGTTTTAATTTTGTAAGGGTTAACTAGCTGCTTTTATATTCCTCTATAACTGGGGGTTTGACAGTGCCTGTGGTGGATGGCCCTTGTATTTATAACGAGTCCATCCACCCTTAAATAGGTCCCCCTGCATGCCCTCGTACCCTTCTTGACCACAGGCTGTAGGTTGGTGGGAAAGCTAAGTTAGCACTGACTTTATAGGCCCCATTTATATGAAGAATAATTGTCCCGGGAAAAAGGTTCTCTCTTCCTTTAGCGATCAATTATCTGAGAAGAAAACTGACCCATTTGCCCAAGCTAACAGCGCGCACGCATGCTCTGATTGTCTAAAGCAGAGATCGCGCATGCGTTCAAAGTGTTTGTGTGGAGAAACGTTGACCGCCTACGATCGAAAGGGTGAGCAGTCTACGCGTGGCACCCTTATAGCCGAGCGTAAATTTATGAAACGTTGGCGCTCAGGGCGGCTAAAGAAGGAGAGTGACCCTTATACCCCGGACAACGTTTCTACGTATAAGCGAGGCCTTAATTGGCTGAGCGGTAATAGGCATCGTGACGTGACCTGACCTAAATATTGACTTTCCCAGTTTATGCTAGGAACAAACGGCCCTAGCGTTTGAATAAAAAACTGTTCATCTTTATTTAAGTAGTATAGTAAGGACCGAATTGAGTTCTTTTTGGGATGAATCTCTTAAAGTAGGGAAGGCATACATTATCGGAAACGTGCATAGTCATGAAGACGAAGGCAAACTGGCTTTTTTAAAAAAAATGTAATATACGCCCTTCCACATTTCCCATAAGGCGCCTTATTTGCCCCCGAAGATTTTGCATAACCTTTGTTTTCATTTCTCCTGGGTATTGCAGTCTTCCCAAGAGAAATTGAAAACAGTGGTTATGCAAAATTTGGGGGGCAAATAAGGTGCATGCATTATGGAAAATGTGGAAGTGGGGCAGGAAACGTGATTTTTCACTCTTCATCCGCCATTTGCACATCTCCCACAAGCCTTGCTTGCCCTCCAAAGATTTTCCATAACCTTACACGTAATTTCCCATGGGTATTACAGTCGTCCCAAAAGAAATTAAGGACTGCTTATGCAAAACAAGGTCTATTATAGAAGATGTGAAAATGGCGAGTTCTCCCTGTTAGCTTTTTTACCTTTCCTTTGTTTACGAAAAGGGCAAATTTGACAAGAATTTATAACATATTTATCACCCTAAACCTAATTAAGACAGGATTATAAAAGAGGCATGTCGATAATTGGGGGCTTACGAAAATGACATTTTGCGAAATTGGCAAATTTGGCAATTAAGGATTCATCAAAGGTCAGGCAAAAAATTTAAATGAGAACAGAAGAGGCCTATTGGCAGTTGGCGATTTTCACGAGAATGGCAAACTGGAGAAAATGGGGAAATGGGCAAGAATCTATCAAAGGTTTTGCAAAACCTCAAATGAGGTGACAAAGAGGGAAATCTTGACAAATGGCGATTATAAGAAAATGGCAAATTTTGGGTGAAAGAGAGAAATTTCGGCAAAAATGGTGAGTATGCCAAAAAGTCTCCTGCCAAATATTCACATAAGATGATAAAAAAGGGCATCTGGACAAATGGCGATTTATTTGGCAAGAATTTATAGGTTTGGCAAAAATTAAAACCAGATGACAAAAGAGGCATGTCGATAATTGTGGGTTTTACGAAAATGACAAATTTTTCGAAATTGGCGAATTTGGATTCATCAAAGATCTGGCGAAAATTTTAAATGAGACAATAAAAGAGGCCTTCTTGGTTTGCAACCACGTGACAAGGCTACCATGTGGGGGGTCAATACAATAGTATTTTTCTCTAAGTATTAACACGAAAATAGAGTTATGTTCCCAGAGGAGAGAAATGCTTTTTTTTCTTGAGCACCAGCATGGCCGCCGTGACGACGAGTGCAAACCAGCAATATTGACAGTTAGCGATTTCACGAAATTAGCAAATTGAGAAAATGGGGAATTGGGCAAGAATCCATCAAAGGTTTGGCAAAAACTCAAATGAGGTTATAAAGAGGGAGATCTTGACAAATGGTGATTATAAAAAGAAAATGGCAAACGTAGGCGAAAAAGGAAAAAAATTGGGCAAAAATGGACAGTTCAAGGGTTTGGCCAATTACAAAGGGGTATCCTGACAAATGACAATTTTATAAAATTTATAAATTTGGCAAAAATTTTTAAAAAGTTTGGCAATAAATTGAACAGGATGACAAAAGAGGCATGTCCATAATTGTGGGATTTACGAAAATGACACATTTTGCAAAATTCGCGAATTTGGCAAAGGAATCATTAAAGGTCTGTCAAAAGAATTAAATGAGACAACAAAATAGGCATATTGACAGTTGGCGATTTTCGCGTAAATGGCAAATTTGAGAAAACGGGGAATTGGGCAAGAATCCATCAAAGGTTTGGCAAAACCTCAATTGAGGTATCAAAGAGGGGAATCTTGACAAATGGATATTACAATGAGAAAATGGCAAATGTAGGCGAGAACGGCAAATTTCGGCAAAAATGGCGAGTGTGCCAAACATTCATCAAGGGTTTGGCCAAATATTCAAATAAGATGACAAAAAAGGACATCTTGACAAATAGCGATTTTACGAAAATGACAAATTTGGCACAAATTTATTTAAGGTTTGGCAAAAATTAAAACAAGATGACAAAAGAAGCATGTCGATAATTGTGGGTTTTACGGAAATGACATATTTTGCGAAACCGGCTAATTTGGCAAGGACTGAGACAATGAAACAACAAAACAGGCATATTGACAGTTGGCGAGTTACACAAAAATGGCAAATTTGAGAAAATGGGGAATTGGGCAAGAATCCATCAACGGTCTGGCAAAACCTCATTTGAGGTGACAAAGAGGGGAATATTGAGAAAAGGTAGATTTCGACAAATATGGCGAGTGTGCCAAAAAAATCATCAAGGGTTTGGCCAAATATTCAAATGAGATGACAAAAAGGGGCATGTTGATAGCTGGCGATTTTTAGGACAATGACAAATTTTGCAAAGATGGCGAATTTGGCAGGAAGTTATCAAAGGTTTGACAAAAAGTTTACAAAGAGATGACAAAAAGGGGCATCTTGACAAGCGGCGATTATAACAAAAATGGCAAATTGGGCAACATTTCATTTAAGGTTTGCCAAAATTCAAATGAGATGACAAACGAGGCATGTCGATAATTGTGAGCTTTACGAAAATGACAAATGTTGCAAAATTCGCGAATTCGGCAAGGATTCATCAAAGGACTGGGAAAATTGCCTGATGATAATTAGCAAGAATAGCAACTTTGGCTAAAATGGCGAATTTGGCAAGAACTTATCAAAGGTTTGGCAAAAATTTTGAACAAGATGACAAAAGAAGGATGTCCTTAATTGTGGGTTTTTACGAAAATGCCATTTTTTGCGAAATCAACGAATTTCTGGAAAAATCCATCAAAGGTTTGGCAAAGTTTAAATGAGACGGCAAAAACGGGCATCTTGTAAAAAAAGCGTTATTAATAAGAAAATGGCAAATTTAGGCAATGAAGGCAAATTTCCTTGGTAAATGGCGAGTATGCCAAAAATTTATCAAGAGTTTGGCCAAATATTCAAATCAGATGACAAAATGGGCATGTTGACAGCTGGCGATTTTTAGGAAAATAACAAATTTGGCAAGAAGTTATCAAAGGTTTGACAAAAGAGATGACAAAAAGGGGCATCTTGACAAATGGCGATTATAACAGAAATGGCAAATTTGGCAACAATACATTTAAGGTTTGCCAAAAATTAAATGAAATGACAAACGAGGCATGTTGACTGTTGGCGATTTTTACAAAAATGACAAATTTGGCGAAAATAGCGAATTTGGCAAGAAGTAATGAATGGCTTGCCAAATGAGAAGGCGAAAATGGCCTGTTGGTAATTCGAGATTTTTACAAGGATGGCAATTTTGGCGAAAATGGCAAATTTGGGAAGAATATAACAGGACAGGTTTGAAAAAAATTCAAATGAGATAACAAAAAAGGCTACCTTGACAATTACTTATTTTTCGAAAAAGGCAAATTTTTGCCAAAAATGGTGAATTTGACAAAGGTTAATCAAATGTTTAGCAAAAACTCATAAATGAGTTGACAAAAAGAAAGCATGTGAAAATTTGGGTACCAGTTAAGATTGAACCTCGTGTGGTCCCTGATCTAATGGTGCTGAAATGACAGAAAAATATCTGACAATCGACGTGACATTGTTATGAAGAAAAAAATAAAGCATTTTTATTGTCGTTGACGAAGATAGGTCCTCTGACTGAAAAACTTCCAACAATGCATCGAGATGGAATTAACTAATTAAGAACACCGTACTAAAATTAAGCTTGAACAAATGTGGCTATAGAAACGCAAATAATTCCTGTAGTCATAGGTGCATCATAAGTAATCAACAAAACAATGTGTTTAGCTGTTTAATTTTTGGCAGTAACCTGTGTACAGCCACCCTCTACCCTCAACAGAAAAACTCGATGAGGGAAAAGATCAGTATTTTTAAGCATCATTTTCGATTATGTTTCCCGCGAATTGAAACATAACTTATATATAGTATTTCCTTGTTTTCTGTTCTTGCTGATAGGGATGTGCTGCTGGGCAAGGTCGCATTTTCACGTCTAGATTAGCTATAATGAGGTTGAACATTATAATGGTGTCGCACATTTTTGAGTAGGAATTCAACGGAAGATTCGTGGTTGAAAAGTTGACTTTAAGGTAGATGCATAGAAAGAAAGTGACTACATATATTGTGATCGCGTAAATTACATTTGTCAAAAAGTGGATAAGATGGCTTCTATAGGGTCCTCAGAATAGATAGTATAATAATGGGATAGGGGTTCTGAAAGGTCTTCGGCATAAACCCAGCAAAAATTATGTAAGTTTGGCAGTCAGGATTCAGAGAAAGATACTAGTCCAAAAAAGTAGAGACTTCCAAGTTATGGTTGACAGGACATTCACCCACCTTTAGAACATCAAAGACATCACAGTGCAAATTAAACCGTCTGTGACTTAAAACAGTGAGATTTGCCGATTAACCTCATCTACAACCAATGAACGTACTCTTACAATGGTATAACCCTTTCCGTTTCGACCAACTGCACTGAACAAAGACATCATTTGAAATAACATATGCGTTTCAAAAGATGGGCCTGTTGCAAAGTCTTATTTTGCGACATTTCAAACTATGGTGCTTTTTCGATACCACACTTTGCGTTATTGCAAAATACGGGGTGTTTAACTGTTCTGTTCTCAGCTCACAAATCACGTCCAGTCAATTGACCCGATCGGCGTCAGAAAGTCATTGCTGGCAAAAAGAGGAGCACTTTACTGGGACCAAGGTTTGCGCTAACGCATAATGTGGTCTGACAATTGTGACGTATTTTACGTTAACTCAATCTGTGTTCTATGTTTTAAGACCAAGGTTTGCGCCCAAAAAATATCGCAAACCGTGTCGAACGTAAAGAGTCACATTTTGAGATAAGTCGTTCCGTGTCCTTCCAAATAAACAGGGGAACCCAACGACGGTGTCCTCCCAAATACATTGAAAACCGCTCTTTTTAGGCTACCCAGAGTACAAATAGATTTGCAAGGGCTTCAGTACTATATTACCGTAAAATTCCAAAAAGAATCAGCGGGGCTTATATTTTGCAAAGGCCCTTTATGAGGGGCTTATATTCGGTGGGAAATTTGCGTTTTAAAATCGGCTAGGCTTATACTTGGAGGGAAATTTGCGTCTCAAAATCGAGGGGGCTAGCTTATAGTTAGAAGGAAATTTATGTCAGTAATTTGCAGAAAGTTTTAACTGAAACTCGTCTTGAGGACTTAGACCTTTCTAAAACACAGCCATGCAAGTAGTCCAAGTATACTTTGTCTATATGGACCGAAGAAATCCAAGCCAAGAGTGAGGAGTAAACTGCGCAAACAGAAATAAACTGTCACACTTTCTGACTGCAATCATTTGGGACTTGTGATGGTTCTTTGGCAAATACAAAAATTTATATATTTTTGCTTTGTTTTGTTTTGTATTTGAGGGCGATTTCCAAAAATTGTAGATGCAGATTAATGTATTACGAAAGCTAGAATTTTTCTGGTTCCTCTCTCCATCACATTTTCGAATCCGAAAAGTTTAGGTTTCGTATTCTGTAAGAAATGTTAAGCCTTCCTCAAGTGATAGAAAATTCTAGGCAATATTTGCTTCTACGAACAGCTATTTTACAGAAAATTATCGTTGGGTTCCCCTGAATAGTCAGTATTTTGCGACAGCGCGAAATGTGGTTCCCAGATCGTGGACTATTTATAGGCTTCGCTTTTCAGGCCAGGATTTGAGTTATCTCAAACTGTGGACTGTGGAAAGAAGTCAGATTTTGCGTTAACTCAATCTGTGACAATCAATCAATCACCGAAAGTCACACACCTTTCTAGAAAAACTAGTGATTTTACAACCGTTCAGCCCGCATATTAAAAACGGAAACACTAACTGTTTCCTGCGCCAATCAAGAATACAACACAATCAGTGAACTTACGCATTTTATGCTTAAAAGATCACCAGTAAAGACCTGTCTTTGAGCGCTTTATTTGCATAATGAACAGAATAAATTAGTGCCATATTTTCGTAAGCCGGT
>CALNXK010000019.1:2977500-2982500 GCA_942486035.1 Porites lobata | reverse complement strand
AACGAAAGAAACGTAAGAGTCGCACGAGGCGATAGCCGAGTGCGACTCTAAACGGCTTGGAAACTAAAATTTGATAGCATTTTGTTTTGAATAAGGGTATGGGCATGATTTTCAGTTGAACATGCCTAGCGAGCGTAAAAATCGCATCCAGTCTGAGGATTAATGAGAGAGGGAAAATTTTATATATTTAGGCATGACAAAATTCAAGGGAACATTGGTACTTAGAAATAACATCTCATAGGCATGAAAAAAATGGGTTCATGCCCTCGCAGCCCAAAATTGACCCAGCCAACCTTAGGTCCCAGATCTCTCCCCGGGTTGATCATTCATTCCCAGTTTTTGCTCCTCTGGTTTGGCATGCCGGGCATGCTGATGGTGAAGCCACTTGGTTTGGCATGCCCAGCATGCCAGGCAACAAATTGGCATGCCCAGCGAGACTGATTTTGATGTTCGCTTCAGCATCATATCCTGAGAATCACATATAATCGCCAAATACATCTTAGGGAGCTTGAAGTTACAGGTTTCAAGCCTGGCAATAAATGCAGATTATAACAAAAAAAGTCATGTTTGTCACAATGTGTGTCACGGGATCGACTGGCAAAACTGAAGACAGAAGCCTGGATTTATACATAAAAAGCACAACAAAACAACATTATTCATGCATAAAATAGAATACTTAACTTGCAATCAAAGATCAATCCTTTTATTTCAAACCGATACTGACATTTCTGGGTCCAGATTTAAATTTTATCGGGGAAAAGCGTCTTAAACAATAGGATAACAAATCTTCTCAGTATGAACTTATCCATGCTTAAGTTTTATGGCGTCGGAATGTTTCCCGGCCGACAGCATTAAAAGACTGGTGAAAATTAAGCTTACCAGGTCTTTCAATTCAGTACGAGAGTACGACGTTAATACTGCAAAGACGTTCTGATTTGGTGAATTTGGACTGCCTTCTCAGAGAGATTTTGCTTAGTTTTTCAGTGCGCTCCTTGTCGGCTATGCGAATCTCGCAAACTGTTTTACTCCTTGCTGACGATAGTCCTTTGAGCAACGTCATCTGCGTCATCCGAAGATACCCCGAGCACGCACGAAATGGGCCGAATTTCCGCAGAAGTGTTTTCGGATGACGATGAATCTAGTTTGTTGTAGCGTGGCAGTTGTCGCGTCACGATGTCGTCATGTCTCTTCGCACTTGTTTGTCTTTTTTTTCTGCGGTGCATGGTTGAGATGTTGGTGAATGCTGAACAAGAAATGGACTCTGCCAGAGACTGTAAGTACAAATTTAGTATTAATTTGGTAAAGAAAAAGCCTGAATATTGAACAAATCCCGTGAATTAGCCTTTAGGCATTCAGTTTATCTTGCTGTTGAGCATGCCTAAGAACTCCGGCATAAGTGGTTGTCATCTCGTTCACTTCGGATTGTTTCTGTTTGTATGTCTTGTAATCTTCTTCTGCTGCTAAGAAGACTAGAGAAAACTTCAATAATAAGAAACCAAAGCTAAAAAAAGTCAGATCTAATTTTATAGCTCGAGTATAATTATTTTTGGCACCTACGGTCATATTTTTTTCACTGTACTGGTAAAGTTACTTATTTTTGCTGCATAGTTTGACTGTTGTTTGAAAGACAATCAAACGGATATTACAATCACTTTTGGAGACAAAATAAAATATCCGTAAATCAAATGCCAAAATCAGATTTGGATTTCGCTTTAAAAAAATGAACATGCCGCGTGTGTCAATGCAAAGTTGTAAACAACTCAATATAATATATAAGCAGTCTGTGAATGTGCGTTTAGGTCCACAAAAATAATTTTTCTTTTGGACATCTCATCCAAGCAAAGACTTAAGGCTTACATTGCTTGTCTACGAGTGTACTACAAATTGCTTTGCTACAGTAAGCCTCTGAGAGGCGATTCTGGTAAATTTATAGGACGCTAAAATGCAAATAATTCTAAGCTTAAACAACCTGGCTGGGTCCGACTTTTGAATTACAAAATGTTCACGTTTGCCGGTTCTACTTTCAATGAACATGGTTTTTGAAATGATTTTGTACTATTTTATGATTAAATTATGATTGGGTTATAAAGCTTTTAAAACGGACGAAAACTAAGCTAATAAACATGTTCAATGTAAAAAACTAAGATTTAGTCGCTTTTTCAACTTTGCTTTGTGGGTCGAAAAATTTACCTTTACGCAAAAACAAAAGCAAACAATGAGGCTTTTATTCGACATATTTTCTGAGAATTTTATCTGATCAATTTAATGTCACTAGCATTATTTTCGTATAGGAATTTTCCTAATTATGTGAGCTTTTAATTTAATAATTTTGATGCTCTATAAACTTCTCATTTGATAGCCTCACTTTTTTATACACCGATTGAGAAACAAATTCGCACTCGTTAAATCCTGTTTTATGACCTATTTATTAGAACTCTAGGTAACATACGAAATGGTGTAACCGGACAGGCTTTAACCTTTGGTCCTAATTTATTTTTTCTTCGCAACCCCTAATCAGTTGACGGGCCGTGAGAGAATATCGCCACAAAAAGATGCGAAAAAGTTTTCGCTGAGTTTCCTTCACATATTCCGGCTTTATATGGGTCTACACCTTACCTGTCTAAAAATGAAACTGTTGTTCTATTAAGTGTCAGTCAAACTCGGTATAATCTTGACTTGCAAATCCAAATGCAAAGGTTTATTTCGCAGTAGAAAAGCGTGTAAACATAACGCAATGTAAATTAGCTAATGTGAAACCACGTTTCTTTCACTTTATTTATCATGCATTTATCTCAATTGCACACTCTTGTGAAATTAGCCTCAGACAATTAGTTGCGACCTTTAACAGACTCAACAAGCCAGTATGAAAATATGTTAAGAGAAGCTTAGTCTACATGTTCTATTTCTTTTTTTCATATTGCCCTTGCATGTGTTAACATTCCATTTCTTTTTTGTTACAGGTAACTTCCAGACATGACGAGGAGATAATTACTTTTCTAGAGAGCAATTCTTTGATACTGTCAGTTATTACTGACTTACTTTGAGTTAAAAACAAAGAACACAGACACTGGTAATGACACAAAAACATTAATCCCTGGCAAGCCTACAAAACAAGAAAGAGGAACTCAGACTTTCTAACAGCTTTTCTAACGTAGGGAAAATTGCGTTAGAGAGATTTGTAATTGCAACGTTATATTCAAGCACATTGCATTGTCAAACATTATAATTTACTGAATAATGAACAATGATTTTGGGGCTTAGCTCAGTTTGTAATGAACTTTGAAAGATATTCTATAACCTTGTATTTTTAAAAGCTTTCATGGAACATAGATGCATTTTATTATACAATGAAAATAGTCTCTGTCTCTCTTTTTACTGATTTCAGTCAATTCCATTTTATTCGCAATGTGAAATGGGAATCCTATTAAAGACTCATTAAAAGGGGTGAGGAGTTTTTACAATCCCCCAACGGGTCATCTCCACGATGACGCTGTTTTATTACTACGGACGAATCCCTCAGGGTTTTACTTGCTTGTGAAAATTAGAGCTTTTGTTATTTAAAGTTCTCTGGGACAACCAAATCTATGAAAACGAAAGGAATAGCAATGACGTCATCGTGTAACCGTACATCAAAAGATAAGCACTGTGATCTGTTTAGTTTTTTTTTTGTTTAGCCAGGCTTAAAATATCTGTAGATTCAAGGAATTATAACCTGTGCGTTGAGAGCATGCCAGAGACCAATTTTGGCATGCCCGGCATGACCCAGATTATGGCACGCCCGGCATTCCAGACAATTTAGCATGCCGGGCATGTCAGAAAATTTGGCATGCCCGGCATGCCGGAGATTTTGCTGGGTATGAATTACTTATTACTAGAACCTAGGCTTCTCGCGGCCTGGGTGAGAAGGTCACAGAACCTCAAATTATGCTTACAGGGCATGCGAAATTCTGTTGCATGCCAATTTCAATGCAAAACCACTCTGGGGCCACCCCTCTATTACCAGTGAGCAAATCATTGACGATAGGCACGCGAAAAATCCTTGCATGCTAACCAACAATGAAAACATAGCAGAAATGTCCTCAATTGCTGAGTCATGCCCTAGGGGAGGCTTTAAAATACAGAATTTCCTGACATGGATGAGGGAATTTTCCGTAAACAGCATGTGATCATGCCGGCTAGGACGTATTGCCTCCGTATTGCCCCTTTTTACAGCTAGCTAGGCTCATTTTTAGGTTCCATGGCCTGAAATGACGAAAAATTCATGCCCTAAATGTAAAAAGTCCTAAAACGTCCTCGAAATTTTAGTTTCCAAGCCGTTTCTAGCTTCTTGAGTGCTTAGAAACCTCCCAAGTGCATCCATAACTCCATGGTTGCACAGCTGCAACGTTTACCATTTCTTTTATAACATAATCAAAAGAGAAAAACATTATTTTCCATTTGCTTTCGGTTGAGTCATCGGTCCGAGTTCATGTATGCTGCCATCTGCCCGCGCGTAAACAAATCATATTCTATGTTTTAAAAAAACGTGCCGTTTAGGTTTTCTTTCGCTGAATCAACCATTCTCCGTCTTCAGGTAAATTGCAAAAACGTTTTTCGTTGTTATTCTGAATGGCATCTGTCTACTTTCTCTTAATATTAGGGTAAAAACGTTGAGGGAAAACTATAGCTGCAACTATAAACACCAACTAAAAAGACTCTAAAAAATAAGCTAACACTATTGTAAATAAATGAAATAATTATCAAGCTTATTTATTTGACAATTTTTGAAATAAACGTAAAGTAGAAATGAGAAAATTTGAAAGAAATTAACTAGCTTTGTATCGAAATCTGTCTGGGGAAATCCAGCTATGAAAGTCAAAGCTGCAACTGAAATTCGCCGACACACAGCCGGCGCTGAAGCTGTTGTTTTTCGACCGTTCTCTGAAAGACTGTTATGAATGAACACTGAGGAACAAAATAATACACACAGAAGGTATTTTTTGAAAAATTTATTTGAAAAC
>CALNXK010000019.1:2962500-2967500 GCA_942486035.1 Porites lobata | reverse complement strand
ATTTTGCCGTCATAAATACACTGCAGGTATTGCCCTTCTATGATCTTGATGACAGGGAATTTAGCTTTGCGATTGGTTATTGGACTGGACAATTTGATGAATTAATGACATCTGATCTCTATAATCTTCTACCTAATCCAGATACAAATGATGAAGCTGACCCTGATTCAATGTTTATCAATCCATATTCTGTGTATCAAAACTGAATAATATATTCAATACTATACGCAGGGTAAAGGTATTTCCCTTTTCCACTGCAATATAAGAAGTTTAACGAAACATCTGACCCTATTAAATGACGTTTTATATTCCTTGGACTCAAGACCGGACATTATAGCTATAGCAGAGACTAGATTGAGTTCCAATTCTATCTCTAATACCTAATTATAATTTTTTTCATACTGATTCACCCACACCTGCAAGGTGCAGCTATTTATGTTGACCCCAACAACAACAGAAAGCACCTTATGATTGGCTGTATCTACAAACACCCGACTGCAAATGTGGAAGAATTTACATTTAAATTTGATGAATTTTTAAACAAACTTAATCCAAACAAATATGATATGTATATAGTGGGTGATATCAATATTGACCTTCTGAAGTATCATTCACACCAGCAGCAAACAGAGAGATACCTTGATGTGATCTTCTCCCTTGATCTTTTACCAGTAATAACTAAACCTACTAGAATCACTAGTCATACAGCGACATTGATAGATCATATTTATACCAACACTGTTAGTAGATTGACCTCTGGGATTGTCACAGTTGATATCTCGGACCATTTGCCAGTCTTTTGTATCGTTGACACACCTCTCAAAAATCAAAATAGACAAAATATGTATTTTAGAGACTACAGTAAATTTTACACAGAATTATACCTCCATGATATTCATACAATTGACTGAAATGCGATTACTGAGCAATATGTACAGTAAGCAGTTTTCATACAAACTCTGGAGTAACCTGTGAAACTTTTAATATATTTGGAACTGTACCAGTCTCAATCGATTGATTATAAATTTGCGTGAGTGGAACAGATAATGGCTCAGCAGCTATTTTTATTAGTTTTCTTAGGTATGTCAATTGATGATTTGTTTGTATCTAGGTTTTTGAACAAGTTAGAAACCTGAGCTTCAGTGACATTTTCCATAACAAAACTGTTAATTGATTGTGTAGGATTTTCATTGCTTTTGTCAATTTTACTGGCCAAGTTTGGGCCTACAAATGTTTATGAAACTGATCTGCAATATCTTCATTATTGGTATGCATTTTGTTATTTCTAGCTATTCTCAGGGGAGTAGTCTGGCTTTTTGTCTTTCTCTTTATCAGTGTGCCAATAAGTTTCCAAGTATATATAGCTTTTAAATTTCTTTTACAAATCTCAAAGTGCTATTTTGGCTGCTATTTTGGCTGGATCATTAGATAAAAAAATGGGTTTATACATAGTGTGCTTAGATTTAATAGATTTAACGATTCCTCTTGTTAACCAAGGTTTTTTTAAGACCCTTTGTTGATTCCTAGATAGTTTTCTTTTTGGTGCATGTTTTTCAACAATCAATTCAATTGCATGAGTAGTGCGAGCTGTTACTTCATGCAAATCATTGCAACTGACCCAGCCAACTATAGGCCTATTTCAACTCTCTCATCTCTTAGTAAGGTTTTTGAAAAGTTATTTTATAACCAACTATACAAATTTCTTGAAAATATGGCATTTTGTATCAATCTGGATTTAGGAAGGGATACTCCACTGAGCAGGCTATGTTAGAAATTGCTGACTCACTTAAGAAGGCTATGGATAAAAAATTGGTCACCGGAAACTCAATTGGATCGGTTTACTTTCTGCAGCCTTCATGTTTCCGCAGATTCCACCGACTTTCAGTGGATTATTCACTAGATTTCCTGAATGTAGAAACTTTAACAGTCCAGTTTGGAATCATATACCGTTCATTCTATCCTATATATAAAATGTGGACGTTTGTGAGACAACCCTGGACCGTTTCATGCATCCACAATGACCCATTTCCGCTGATACACACAAATCAAACAGATTCTGATTGAAGTGCCTTTTTGGTAAGTTTTTAATAATTTATTAATAATTATCTCTCCATTTTCATATAATATGTACAACAGGCCGCTATCTTCAAAACAGATGGAACACCGATCTATTGGCAAGAAGAGTTTTAAGACGACGAAAGTCTGAAGAAAGTGCCGCATTTCAGTGGTCAAATAAGTTGTAGACTGTCCTTAAATTCTTCTGTCGTTTCCCCGTCGAATGCTTTTTAAAATATCCACAAACAAGTCACGATATTCTTAACACAACAATACTTCGTTTTGTGATTTGTTTTTGCTAGAAATCACGTGATTTTGCATACCTTTGTGATTTCGTTAACAAGTTTGGATACGCTGTAACGCAAGTCCTCTTTGCGTGATCAACATGAAAATATTTTTCCATGTGTAAAATTTAATAAAGCTCAAAAGGAAAAGTTTAATTGAAGATCCTTGGCTTCTTTTATTTTTGTATAATAAAACGTCAATCCAGAACAGTTTTGTCCAGTGTACTATTGTTTATGAACTTGATAAAACACTACTGACCCCATCCTAGAATGGTTTTGTACGTGTTAAAGTTGAAAAAAACAGAGCTAAACCGTTCTTGGTTGCAAAATGGTATAGACCTCCTTGCTCAACTATGAGTTTATTGAATGCATTTGAATCCCTTCTTCAAAACTAGAGTCACAAGGTGTTGAGATTAACATCCTCGGTGACGTAAACTGTGATGTAAGTGCCACCCCATGTGACCACCGTACATCACGATTGCTTGAAATATGTAATATATTTCAATATCAGCAGTTAATAGAACAGCTGACTCGAGTTACAAAGGGCACACCTTCTACTATTAATAGATCTTTTTCCGACCAACGATCCCAATAAGTTCTCTCGTTATGGGGTTTAGATTGGTATTAGCGATCATAATCTAATAAATGCTCTACGAAAATTACCATCCATCAAGGCTACCCTCGAGTTATTAAATCAAGGCACTATAGACATTTTGACCGAACTAAGTTAAGAGAAGATTGAATGCTAAACCCTTGGGAAACTATTGGAAATAACATTAATCCAAATTCTGCCTGGCAAACATGAAAGAATCCTTTCTTTCAGTCTGTAACCTTCACGCTCCTTTGAGAAGTGAAAGGGTGTGAGCCAGGCAAGCACCTTGGATAACATCTGACTTAAAGAAACTTATTTTTGAAAGAGACAAACTTAAAAAGATACTGAAAAGAACTGGCTTGACTACAAAAGTATTAGACATAAAATTAATTACGAAATTAAAAAGTTCTGCCAAGGAAGAATACTATAGAGATTACTTTGGAGAAAACTCAAAGAACCTAAATCAGACATGAAAGAAATTAACAATTTACTGCTTAATAATCTGAGTACAACGTCAATTAAAAACATAGAATACAACAACACAAATTATACTACCCCAGATGATATTGGGAATGCTTCTCCCCAAGGCAGCTATCAGACTCCCCTGTTCAGATGGGGGCGTAAGGGGGGTACGAATACCGTAATACCGCACATGGTAGCGCGAGAATACCGCAATACCGCATCAAAATTTAGCCAAATACCGAAACCGCAGTTACAAATGGGAAAAAGTTGACATTGTCAATACTACAAATCCTCCTTTCAAATAGAAATAATACTTTTATGTCAGTGTTTCCAAATCATGGTGCGTCGATGTCAATCGTACGATAAACATAAGATCATCGCACTCGTTTAACATTGTTCCTTACATGTATGCGTTTACTTAAATGATACAACTGGAGTTTTCTAGTATCACTTTATTGCCCCCGCAGGGATTTCGCCCATGCAGAGGCGAAATCCCGAGGAGGCACCCTAGTAGCTCGCTCGGACAGTACTTACAGTTCAAATATACAGTCAGTATACTAGAAAAAATCTCGATTTGCTCGAACTGGGGCCGCGAGGAGTCGGTAGGTAATGATGACGTTTCTATTGTTTGTGCCCGCAAGTACGAAATGGTTAGGATGACGTAAAGACAGAAAATCCCGAAGGGACCGCTCAGGTAGATTTTGTGACATTTACTGTGCAGTCATACTTCCGTACTCTTTTGCGTTTTGCAGTGACATTCTGTGGAGCAGTTGGTTTGAAAGTTATGGACCAAAAAACACTCGTTAAGCGCAGGGGAGGTTATAAGGTGCGTTAAACTGTGTATATATAAACACTTGGAGAGTTTACCAGACACGAGTTCACAAATCTTTGATTTATATTGCAAACCTTGCCAGACACTCTTTGTCTCTCTTTGACCGGAATAAGACTCGGCCCCAAACAAGCAAGACGAGTGAACAACGGCCAGCTTATCACTAGCAGATTGATGGACATTTACAGAAATTCGCCGACAATCAAATTCTGTGCAGACTTATTCCCTGCTTACAGATGTCCTTCCGTCATAAAGTTACAAATAAGACTAGAATGTGCTAGCGTGGATCGATCAAACGTTCTTTTAATTTCTAAGACTTACTTTCCGGCAAATAAAATGAACTGAAAGTAAAAAGTGAAAGAGAAATAGCGAAAAATTCAACCTCTAATTAAATCTTTTCTTATGGTTTAGAATAAACTACTGTCGAAGCTGAGAATGTTTTGATCAAAGCTGTGTAAATCGAGCTGAAACTGTGCATGGAACCTTGCGTTTCCTGTATTTATCTCACCTATTGTATGGAATGTGTGTGAAAATCTTCATTATGAATCAGTATATTCAATGAGCTGCACAACCAGCAAGAATACTCAGTATTGACCGACAATATACAGAACGGGGGCAGCTGTAGTGTCAACTATTACTAGTATATTACTGACCTGCCCATATGATGGGCTCCTGACCTGGATCATAAACGGACGGATGACAGTTGACTCTTATGAGGTTGTTTCAGATTCACAGTTAACTCGGTTCTGTGTTGAGGGCTTCAACACGTCGACCCTAA
>CALNXK010000019.1:2912500-2957500 GCA_942486035.1 Porites lobata | reverse complement strand
ACTCTGGTGCTTGGAAATTTACCTGCTTTTCGGATTCCTTTCTGAAGACTCGATGCTCAACTTTCCGTCTATAAACACGCTAAAACCTGAATTATGAAAACAAAATTGAACCAAACAATTTAGGAATCTATTCCTTATATAAAGGTTTACAAATGTTGTGCAAATCATGTTTTTCTAAAGCGAAAAAGTTGCAAAACTAACTCACCTTTCTGAGAGGCCGCCAAAATGAACTTAGTCGCCGCCGCAACTGACGTGGAGGCCGTCGAGTGGCGTGACATTAGGGAGCTTACGAATTGACGACTTTCGCACGACGACGCCGTTGGGCCACGTCATAGTCCTGCGTCGCCGTCATCTAGAAATTTGAATTTACGATTTTAAGTAAAGACGACGACGTTGGTACGCTTGCTGCAAATTTTCCCGCCGTTTCTGAAGTTTGTTTTTTATCACTTCATGATCATAAGCCGGGTTGTTCAAACCAAAATGCCTAACTTCAGAGAAACAAGAGCTTGTATTGCTTACGCTTATCGAAACAACTTTTTAAAAGAACAAGAATTTGTACTTTTATACGATGCTCATAAGTAAAAAAACCCAGAGTTTCCGTATTGGAACTACGAAAGGTTCGATTTGGACGAGAAAACAAACGACGAATGCAAGGTTGAGTTTCGTTTCTACAGAGATGACATTTATAAACTTGCGGAACAGCTGCAGTTACCTGACGAGATAACCACTTACAATGGTTTAGTAGTACCTTCGGTACCTGCATTATGCATGTATCTTAAGCGCTATGCCTACCCTTGCCGATACGGAGATTTGGTTTACCATTTTGCCAGACCGGTTCCTGAGATTTCTATCATAAATAACCACATAATGGACTTGATTTATGAGCGCTGGCATCATCTGCTTACAAGGTATAATCATGATTTGTTATCCCCTCCCAAGCTTCGCCAGTATGCTGATGCTATCCAACAAGCAGGAGCTGCCCTAGATAACTGCTGGGGATTCATAGATGGAACTGTACGTCCAGTTTGTAGGCCTAACGAAAACCAGCGATCCATCTACAATGGCCATAAACGTGTCCACTCCATTAAGTTTCAGGCTGTCGCTTTGCCTAATGGATTAGTGGGGAATCTATTTGGCCCAGTTGAGGGAAGACGCCATGACAGTTTCATGCTAGCTGCCTCCGGATTCTTGCAGGAACTGCAAAGGTTTTCTAACTGCCCCGTAACTGGCCTTCCCCTCTGCGTGTACGGTGACCCCGCCTATCCGATACGTGCACACCTACAAAGGCCCTATAAAGGCGCAGTCCTGACCCCAGCTCAACAAGATTTTAACACCTCAATGAGCACAGTTCGCTCTTCCGTAGAGTGGATATTCGGGGATATTGTCAATTATTTTAAGTTCTTAGATTTTAAAAAGAATCTGAAAATCGGATTGAGTGCTGTAGGAAAGATGTATGTAACATGTGCGTTAATGCAGAATGCACGAAACATTTTATACGGTTCTGTTACGTCAGAGTATTTTGGTGTTAATCCGCCAACTCTAGAGGAATACTTCATTTGATATAATGTGCTTAAGATACACTTGTAATACTCCAGTTATACAACATAAACACTCTAGTCGCTTGAAGGTTTAATTTGAAATGCAATAGAACTCAAGTTCAAAAAAGAACACATGTAAAGCCAATAGTAGTGTTAACACGCGTGCCAGAACATCTACGTGCAATAAAGTGATGAAAATCAACATCGAATGCTAAGGTTGCTTGTTCATGCTATAATATTACAAAACCAAAAACAACAACGAAAAAATAAGTTGCGTGTTTACAAGAAAACTGAACAATAACTACTCCGATCATAACTACGGTCCCTTTTTTAAGAGTTCAATGACTGCTTGTGTTTGCGCTTGCTGGCTGTTCAGCATCATTTGCATCATATGCATAAACTGCTGTTGCTGCTGTTGCTGTTGCTGCACTTGTAACTGTTGCTGGTCCCGCAGCTGAGTGAACAATGCTTGCTGGGTAGCAGCTGTAGCTTCGTCTTGCCTCCTCTTCATGTCCAGCTCATCTCGCCTTAACTGAGAGTCCCTCTCCGCTGCCTCCCTTAGATAGTCAAGGGTTTCACCACCTTTTTGGCGCTTTTTTCGTGGTTCATCTTTGCCATTTCTCTTCTTAGTCTGAGCTAGCCTCTCCATGGCTCTCTCCCTCATCTCCTCGCCTGCTGCTTTATCTTGATCTGCCTTGTTTCGATCCACATCAGTGCGGGATTCCTTGGTCTTCTCTTCCTCCTCTCTTCTCTCCATATAGTCTTCCATTATTTGATCTATTTCTCGGTATTCGGGGGAAATTCCCGAGCCCCTCTCGGCCTCTCTCTTCCTGGCCTTGGAATCCCTTTCCAGGATTTTCAAACGGTCCCTCAAACCCTTTTGCGAAACGCAAAATTGGGGCTCTTTGATGTTATTCAGAATTTTGCATATTTCGTCTAAACAGTTTCCCCGCTCTCTGGTGCCTGAACGGTACTTCCAAAGTTCCCAACTAAGGAGTTCGCGACCAAATATAGTGTCATGTTGAAGTGACCACTTCATTTTCGGCATTCTGTGAAAAAAATTATAAAAATATATAAATATAATTTACTGAACAGTTAAATCGCTAACTTACTAAGCTAACTGTTAAGGTAACGTTTCTCCGCTAGCTATTTATCCATGAGATCACACTCGCTGGTTGATTGTCTTACAAGCTTAAGAAAATAACACAATAGAAAATGAAAAACAACAAAATCAGTTCGCACAGCGAGCAGAAAAGCAAACACAGCTGTAAGCCAAGGAAAGTTTGCGTGTTTCTACAACACCAAGCTAGCTATAAGATCCCTCTTAACAAGAGAAAAGGAGTAAAAATAAACTTTTCATTGACTTTAAAATTGTTTTCAAAGCTGGCAGGGTAAGAAATTTTTTTTTTGTTCAGCGAAGTACGTAAACTTACCAGCTATTAGCCAACTCGGCTCTGTTTCTTACTGTTGATGTGACAACTCAAAAAAAAAAGATACGCGACTTTTCGGTCCTTTCAAATTTAATGAGCACCAGAAAATGTCTTATACTTTAGTGCAGTGTGATTAAAAAGAAAGATGTCCATACAGCATTCCACTTTTCATTCATACCTTTTCGTGCCTTCGCCAGCGCTTTCATGAGTTGCCATGGCTGTAGAAGGTAGAATTGAATGAAAACAGACAAAAAAAGTCAAAGACATTCGTGAAGAACATGTTACTAATATAATACTTTGATTTTTCTGGCAAAAACACGTGAATTATCGCTAGAAAACTTTGAAAACTAACCTCACGTCCTGCTTTCTTTAAGACGCCGGCAAATGGCTCTTACCAACGTCGTTGACTTTTACTCGACGCCGGCAAGTGCCAAGACAGGCATGCGCAGTAGGTATGTCACGCAATCCAACGGCGTCGTCGTGCGAAAGTCGTCGATTCGTAAGCTCCCTATTTATGCAAATTAAATTCAAGACCTTGCGAATTTACTTCCGGTTGCCGTCCTCCTAGGCCGCGTCCAGGGTATCTTAAGGTCCCTATTGTTTGATAGAGAGCTTACCATTTGTAGGGAAATTTCGGTGAAAAATTTCCGTCAAATGGTACTGGTAATTTTTTTGGCACCGAAAACATGAACGGGATTGAGTTTTACCATTTACAAAAATATACCGGTAAATTTTTCGCTTTCTCTCGACTTTGAGCCTGGCACTGGTAATCCAAACAAATGGTACAGAAAATTTCGGTCGTTTCGGTAAAAACGGGAAAAAAGGTAATACCTCGAAAGGTATTACCTTTTTTTCGGAAAATTTCCACCGGATGAACCGTTCCATTTGAATTCTCCCCGGAATTTCCGGGTTTTCCATACAAATGGTAAACGCTCATGGTCTTCGATCTTGTAACCTCTACTCTAAAGTGTCGATGTCTGCAGCCCCCTGGGATCTGCAGATGATACTAGTTTAACTGTTGCACATTCTGATGAGTACATCCTAGAACAACAAATGAATCATATAATCTACATGAAATACATACATGGCTAATAGCGAATAAACTTGGCCTAAATGTGATAAAAACAAAATATGTCATTGTAGCACGTCAATGTAGGAGAAAATGCCTTAAGCACCAGCTTAATATTCATGTCTATCACAAACCCCTTATCAGGCACTAGACGTAAAAACATCTAGGTGTTGAAATAGATCAATCATTAATTAGGAGAGATCATGTAGACAAAATTGCTAAGAAAGTTTCTGGAGAGATTGGGGTTCTGAGACGTGTAAGGAATCTCATCGTATCCTTACATTACTTATTTATTGCATAGTGTTGTATTTGAGATGTATCTCGGTACGTGTGCACGTACAATTTTATTTTGAGCGCGCGCATTATTTGTTTATTTATTTATTGACGTGTACATTCAGTTCGTTTATTAACGTCTTAATTTTACTTCGCGTTATTTTCCTCACTTATACATTGTCCGTGACTGTGCTCACATGGTGGGTGGCTCCTCCTAAAATGTTCTGCAATTGGTATAGGATTTAATGGAGCAGAAACCAATTGTGGAATTGCACGCATTTTAGGCATCCTACTGATGAACAGTTGCGACACGTAGATATATATTTTTTAGCAACTAAGATAATTTGCAGTCTGTCTACTTTGAATACCTTATCCTACATTAATTACGATGTACAAATTAACCCCATTGTACTACCGTATTTTAATTATTGTAGTATAATGTGGGGGAGCTGTGGGGAAAACGGAGCTGCCAGGGTGATAACCTTCTCTAGTTAATAATAATAATAATAACACTTATATAGCGCTTATCCGCATGCGTTCTAAGCGCTTAAGCGCTTAGTTGCGATATAGACGATCAGTTGAGAGACTGGATGAAATTGGGTGGGATAATCTTGAGACACGAAGGACAACGCAATTAGCAACAATAATGTATACATTGAAAAAGCACATTGTACCAGATCATTTGCCTCAAATTTTTAATTGTACAAACCGGCTATGTATTTCTATAATCTAAGAATCTCAACACATAATTAGTTTTGACCAAGGTGAAGACCGTAAGAGATGTACTTTCTTGTTAGTGAAAAATACTTGTTCTTTAATTCTAATTTATATTCATTCAATGTATTACGGCATAAAGTTCCTGTTTTTCAACTAAAAGTCATGGTCTATGCTGCGGTGAGACCCTTTGTTCAAAGAAATAGTTTTACACCACACCTGCGAATGAATTAGGTGAAACAAAAAGAAATATAACAGAGTCATGCACTCTAAATTTATGTAAAAGAGGGTTCTTTATAAATGTTTTTTGTCTTTCTTAACGGCTGTCAGTCGGCAAGAAGTAACCTTTTCATGTTTCGTTCCTCGAAAGTCGAGAGAGAGCTTTCCGTCTTCATCAGTGTAGGGAGCCAGATACTTCTTCAATCGCTCTTCCGTGACAAGGGAAGGATCAAACAGGCCACATGTAGTCGACCATTGCCACTCGAGAAACTCCTGGACGGTTTCAAACACAAGCTCCTTGCAGTGGGTGTCAAAACTCCGAATGATTTCAAATCCCGCCGATAAACAGTACCGCTCGATCTTCGTCTTTGACTCAAGATGAAACAAACGAAAAATACGCTCTGCGTTTTCGGGATTCAGTAGCACGTAAGCGTTGTAATCAAACAAGGGTAGATAGGACATGTATTGAACTGCTACTTTTCCTCCAACCTTGAGACTGTCAAACATGTTGTTGAAGACTTGTTGCTTGTTAGTCATCCAATGAAGAGCGTGATTACTGAAAATGATGTCGTAGACTTCAGCACCAATTCCTGGGAAGTTTATGGCACTCCCTTCTACAAAAGAGAGATTTTCGATTTGACTGTGCGACTCTTTGGCCAGTTGAATTCGTTCCTTGTCAGGATCGACACCAATAACCTTTCCTTCGGGTCCTACCAGCTCAGCTAGATATGCTGACAGCTCTCCTGTACCGCAGCCTAAATCCAAGATAACATCTCCAGCTTTGGGGCAGACATCTGTTTGGATGAAGTCTTCACCGTCCACTTTTTGCTCGGAAAGCGAGGCTTGTTGGTAACCTTCAGCTTCACTTCGTTGCATTTCTTTTACGAGCTGACGAAACGTATTTTAGAGATAAAATGAGACGGTGAGGTCGCACAAAAGTTTGAAAAGCCTGTTTATATAATTAGAAAGTATAATCTAGCAGAGCATTTATTTGTCTCACAACATGCATATACGTGACTAAGTCCTACGTGCTTCATTCTTGTGTCGAATTCTATTTTAGGTGACCCCACTTAGTTTTGAACATAATGAAAGTTAATGAAGTTTATTATTATTATCATTATCAAATTATTATTATCATTATAATTATCATTATTATTATAAACGTTTTCAGTGCTATTAATTGCTTCGTACACTCTGCTACAGCCGGGGCTAATCCTTGGTCCTCCGATACTAGGGGAGTTTTTTTATTTGATGTACAGGAACCTTCTCAGTATATGCACCGTTCCTAGGAGGATGATCTTTTGCAGCTCATTATTGTTACTGGCTCCAGGGATCTTTCCTACATTATTATTCCTATTATTATTGTTATTATTATTAGTAGTAGTAGTATAAGAAAAAATGACAGCCGCACAGGTCGCCACAGTGCAGTCGAGGTTTTACACCTTGGGCTTGTCGGTAGTATTCATTTATTTAAGTCTAGGCACATTTAAAAAAAACCGGAAGAGAATGTTTTTTGCTTGAACAAAAAGTCATATGCAAAATGAACCGGAGTGTCCCTAGTCTGTTTAGTTAATTACAAGACTTGCTGAACCATCAGCTGCACTTCCTTGTACTTCTTTTGCGAGTTGACTAATCTTTTAGAAATCAAATGCACGAAAGGAACTAAATTCGATACTAAAGCTATCAGAGTATCAGTTGACGTGCGTTCTACGTGACTCAGTCTGTAGGGTAGTGTTATATTTTGGGCGTATCATAAGTAAACACTTATTTTAAGTCTTGCACATTGAGTAAATGCGAAAAAAAAAATGTAATGTTCTCCTTTTTTCAGTACCTTTCAGGTCTGTCATTTCATAACAAAAAACAGAAATTTGCGTCTTAAGGCAATCTGTAGTTAAGGGATTGGGAAGTGTATTTGCACGGTATGACCAAAGAGGCATAAGCTACCTATAGTTACACAAAATTAAAGGTACAAATTAAAATTAGGCACAATATGACAACATTGAGGGGGGTGTGAAATGAAACTCACGTAGTTCATAATAATAAACTACAATAATAGTACACAACGACTGAGTGTTTATATTCATGATTCCAAAGTCGGGTATTAAGGTTAAAGACAGATTTCTCCCATGTCGACCCAGACGTAAACAGTTTCCGATTATAATACCTCAAGTGTAATTATCACGTAACTTTTCCTGGGTCAAGTAAGTTGTATTTATAGTTCGAAAACTTAACTTACCTGGCAGGCGTTTGGAGGGGAAGGGGATATTTGGGGCGCGATCGAGAAAAACAGGCCACCTAAAATAGAATTTGGATAAAATGATGCACGTAGGACTTAGTCACTTGGCATAGGCTCAGCTAGATTTTACTCACTAATATAAGAAGGCTTTTCAAACTTTTGTGCAACTTCATCGACCCATTTCATCTATCAAAGACGTCTCGTTGACTCGAAAAAAAAATGCAACGAAGTCCTGCTGAAGGTTACCAACAAGCCTCGCTTTCCGAGCAAAAAGTGGACGGTGAAGACTTCATCCAAACAGATGTCTGCCCCAAAGCTGAAGATGTCATCTTGGATTTAGGCTGCGGTACAGGAGAACTGTCTGCATACCTAGCTGAGTTGGTAGGACCCGAAGGAATGGTTACTGGTGTCGATCCTGACAAGGAACGAATTCAACTGGCCAAAGAAGGGCGCAGTCAAATTGAGAATCTCTCGTTTGTAGAGGGGAGTGCCATAAACTTCCCAGGAATTGGTGCTGAAGTCTACGACATCATATTTAGTAATTACGCTCTTCATTGGATGACTAACAAGCAACAAGTCTTCAACAACATGTTTGAAAGTCTGAAGGTTGGTGGAAAAGTAGCAGTTCAACACATGTCCTATCTACCCTTGTTTGATTACAACGCTTACGTGCTACTGAATCCGGAGAACGCAGAGCGTATTTTTCGTTTGTTTCATTTTGAGTCAAAGACGAAGATGGAACGCTATTGTTTATCGGCGGGATTTGATGAAATTATTCGGAGTTTTGACACCCACTGCAAGGGGCTTGTGTTTGAAACCGTTCAGGAGTTTCTCGAATGGCAATGGTCGACTACATGTGGCCTGTTTAATCCTTCCCTTGTCACTGAAGAGCGATTGAAGAAGTATCTGGCTCCCTACACTGATGAAGACGGAAAGCTCTCTCTCGACTTTCGAGGAACGAAACATGAAAAGGTTACTGTTTGCCGACTGACAGCCGTTAAGAAAGACAAAAAACATTTATAAAGAACCCTCTTTTACATAAACAGTACAGTGTATGACTCTGTTATATTTATTTTTGTTTCACCTAATTCATTCGTAGGTGCGGTGTAAGGCTATTTTTTTGAACAAAGGGTCTCAACGCAGCATAGACTCGGACTTTTAGTTGAAAAACACGAACTTTATGTCGTAATACATTGAATGAATGTGAACTTGGTGTCGATCCTGACAAGGAACGAATTCAACTGGCCAAAGAGTCGCACAGTCGAGTCGAAAATCTCTCGTTTGTAGAAGGGAGTGCCATAAACTTCCCAGGAATTGGTTCTGAAGTCTACGACATCATTTTCAGTAATCACGCTCTTCATTGGATGACTAACAAGCAACAAGTCTTCAACAACATGTTTGACAGTCTTAAGGTTGGTGGAAAAGTAGCAGTTCAATACATGTCCTATCTACCCTTGTTTGATTACAACGCTTACGTGCTACTGAATCCCGAAAACGCAGAGCGTATTTTTCGTTTGTTTCATCTTGAGTCAAAGACGAAGATCGAGCGGTATTGTTTATCGGCGGGATTTGAAATCATTCGGAGTTTTGACACCCACTGCAAGGGGCTTGTGTTTGAAACCGTTCAGGAGCTCCTCGAGTGGCAATGGTCGGGTACATATGGCGCGTTTGATCCTTCCCTTGTCACTGAAGAGCGTTTGCAAAAGTATCTAGCTCCCTACACTGATGAAGACGGGAAGCTCTCTCTTGACTTTCGAGGAACGAAACATGAGAAGGTTACTGCTTCCCGACTGAAAACCGTTAAGAAAGACAAAGAACATTCATAATGAGCCCTCTCTCACCTTTTAGCTGTAAAAGACTAGCGATACAATAATATTTTAACTAGACTGGAACAGTCTGCCCTCAGCCAAGGCAAGCAACATCTCTAACTATTTTTCGACGATTATTAATTAACTCAGACACGGAGTTCATGAAAAACAGGTTTTGATTTAGCTCTCTTTTCTTAGTTAGAAACATGTTTGTATTAGCGATGCTGATTAGAATCTCTGTCAGTACATAGTCTTCGCTGAAATGTGTATTTTTCCTTATATTACATTGATGGAAATATTTAGTTATTTTTTGATAATGCCTGATGTTTGTAACAGTGTGTAAATAAAGATGATGATGATGATGATGTAGAATGGGCCGCCTTTTTTTTTTTTGGCTTCCTGTGACCACAGGGGGCGGGGGAGGGCTTCCTAGCCCCCATTTTTCAGGCGAGAATAGAATAGAAAAATTCTTTATTTAAACACGGTAAAATCTATCAGGAGTATAAAAAAGTTTCATAAATAAACCTAACTACCCTAAACAATAAGCAAGACTACCTACAACTAACCTACCTAAGACCTGTTTTTCATGAATGCTGTGTACACGTCACAAAAAAAATCAGAAATTCAGATAAGCCAGTCGTTTAAATTGACTGAAAGATTTGGCCTTTCTCATATCACAGGGCAGGCTGTTCCAGAGAACTGCTCCGCTATAACTGAAGCTGTTCTTCATGAAGTTATAGTTATAGTTATAGTTATAGTTAGTCCCTTAGGGAGTAGTGCGTTCCATATCGTTTAACAAATTTAGAGGATAAATATCGTGGAACAAGATCATTTAAAGACTTGTAAACCATTAGGGCTTTTTGCATTTGAAAGTGAGTGCTCAAATCTTTCCAATTAAGTTGTCTAAATAAGCGGTTGGCATCAGCATCATATCTTGAAATGGTTAGAACACAAGCAGCACGGTTCTGAAGCTTTTGTAGCCTGTCAAACAAAGTTTTTCCACAATTACACCAGACGATATTACAATAATCGAATTGAGATTGAATGAGAGCGTTGTATATACAATGGAGAGTAGGCGTTGGAACAAATTAAATCTCTAATTCTTTTAATTGCTCCAGAAGGGAAAGTCTTACATAATTTATCGATGTGCTTGCCACCGTAGATTTTCATCAATAAATATTCCAAGCGATTTTACAGAGGTAACTTTTTCTAACTGAACATTATCAATCGAGAGCTCAGGTTGGCTCGACAAAATACTAAATTTTTCTCTTGATCCAATTTGCATAAATTCAGTTTTAGAAGTGTTCAAATTAGGTTTGTTGGAAATAAGCCATTTCTTTATAGATTACCTAAATCGTGATTCAAATTTAACTGTATTGAATTCACATCAACATCTGCATAAGTGATGTAGCTTGATGTGTGTGTCATCAGCATACATCCTAGGCAGGCATGAAGTTAGGCAGTTTGGCAAATCGTTGACGTAAATAAGAAATAAAAGGGGACCAAGAATTGTTCCCTGAGGTACTGCGAACAGATTCTAGAAAGGGAACCATTACTGCGAGACATCGTACAGAAATCTTGATGTTATTGTTTATCGTATTTCGCAACTTTTTGTACTTTGCTCAGTCGCGTGGATCGTTCGATGCCATAGCTTTTCTTTTGGCAGCATCACGATCGCGCATGCCTTTCTTGAATTCGGAATTGATTCTGGGTGCTTTTTTCGTTCTAGCGCGTCTAGTTCAGAGTGGACCATGAAAGTTAACAACATCAAGTGCGAAGTCAAGAGCGCAGTCAAGAGCGAAGCGAGCGTGGAGCGCCAGACACGGACAACGGGGGAAGGCGCACTAAGAAAATTTCTCTCAAAAAAGCGAAACGAAAGCGAAAAGTTCTCAGACAGTAAGGTTTGTGATAAGAGGTTGGCTAACTGAAGACATTAATAATCTTTAACAATAGCAGTGATGTCATGATGACGTTCCTACTGTTGAAGAAGGAACTGGAACCATCCACTATCTTGGATCCTATCTTGAATTGATTAAAAGTGAATTCGATTTTAGATTTTACTTAAAACCCATATAAATCGAGGCAATCGAGAGATAAAATTTGATCTGTAACAATAAAGCAATAATAAATTAGAAAAAAAAATAGGCTGAAATATAAAAATGTGAAAAAAAAGAAAGGAACTACTCCTTACACAGTATTAATTTATTTGCTGAAACGAAATTTGACGCACTTAGTCTCAGGTCCTCAGTGAGTCTAGACAGTCCATTTCAGATAGCTGCTGATGCAGAATTAGTGTAAACCATGAGTCGTTTTGTTAACGTATTCGAAAACAAGTGTTTGATCCCCGCAGATTGTGTGCAGCATTCCTCATGACATCGTGTCAACATGGATTGTCGAAAAGACCATATTAAGTGAAAATAGAATACCATAAATTAAATTGAGACTACCAGTAGTCCCCGATTTTTCCCCAGGGATAGTAGAACAAGTGAAACAAGAGCGCGCGTGAAAATCACCCCACGCGAGAAAACGCGACACGCCGCGTGTCGCCTTTTCTCGCGTGGGGTGATTTTCACGCGCGCTCGCGTTTGCTCGTTCTACTATCCCTGAGAAAAAACAGTGGGTGACTACTCGTAGTCTATAAATTAAACATTTTTTCGGCCAGATGTTGTGTGAAAACAATTAGTTTTAAACTGCGCATTTCGAAAAAACCTCCAGAAGCATTTGGATTGATATCATCGGTGTTCGAGTTGTGCTTGAGTGAGAATGTAGTTAAAATATAGTGGACTGGCCTTACCGCAGCCTGCGTATTCAGCATTTGGCCAACGCACCGTGTTTAGAGTGTCTGCGACGCAGGCTATGAGTCGTTGCTGGTATCGGGCGCAATTTTTCATCAGCGGCCTTTGGAAAAGGGCGTGTTTTAACAATATTACAGTTGTTCTGTCCGAAAAAAGGTATTCTTAATGAATTTCAAAGTTTCCCAAAGAAAAGAAAGCTCCCTTAAGTTTACAATTTCATCCATTTATTCACAGTAATTTTATTATTTTTATTTTTTCGGTGGACGTATTCTGTTTATGGTCATAAAGCTATTACCGATGACTAGTCAAAATATAATCTGACCAGCACCCCCAGTGAATCCCAGTCATCGGTGGAACATGATTTTTTTTTCTATCGAACTCAAAACCCGAGTAATCTATTATTAAAAGGGAGCGAAAAACAGTTCGAATCTTTTTAAAACTCCTGTATAAAAACTATGGTAAAACTATTTTACAATTACAAGTGATTATTGCCGTTCACTACAGTTTGAATGATTAATATCACTTAAAAGCCAAATGTAGAAGTATGCTCAAATTGTTGGTCGTCCGTCGTTCTCAACGATGCGGACTAAGAGCATGATCGTGCATCGAGGAAATCGGATTTGTTCAGGAGCACCCAACGACTGCGGTTTCCTCCTAAATACATTTAAAACACTTTTTAGGCTATTAGGTAATTTTAGATTTCTAGAAATGCAGTCTAAGCGGCGCTATAAAACTTGTATCTGTTCGGTCAGCCCAGGAAAACTTGAGTCTTTACGCAATAACAGGAGATTTAGTATTATTTACCCGAAAATTTTAGTTGCAATTTAACGTATTACGAAAGTGAGAATTTTTCTGATTTCTCTCTCCATCACTCTTTTGATAGCCTAACCTGGGGAATGAAATGTGAACAATTTAACTTCAGAAAATCGGTGGGAATAGGCCATTGCACGCTGGCGTCATTTTACTACTACGAAAAGAATTCTTTTCGTTTTTCCTTTCATATTTAAATTTTGTTATCCCAGTGAGGTTTAAATAACAAAAGCCCTAATTTGCACAAGAAAGCAAAACCCTGAACAACATTGCGACGACCAACCTTTAAGGCGATGTTACACGAGACGATTCGCAACGATAATTTTTAACTCAACACAGCATTGCAACATTGTTGCGGCATTGTTTTGAATGGTTACAACATTGTTCCGACATTGCAACGCTGTGTTGCGCTAAAAATCGTCGTTGCGGATCGTCCCGTGTAACATCAGATTACCTTTAGCATAACACGATTTTATATTTTGTTTGAGCAAACTATAAATATTATCGAGAGCTTCACTTTTAGCCCAGACTAAATCTAAATATTAGCTAAGAACGTCCTTGAGGTACACATGAATGAAAAGATTTTTCTCATTTTATCGCAGAAAAAAAATATATTTTACATAATAATATAGTGCAACAACATTTTTGACACACATATTCTTTCCAGCGGTTACCCAACCAAGTTAAAAGATTACGGAAATTCCAGGGGTGGGTTGGGGGCATGACAAGCATGACAACCATCGCAAGGGTGGGGGTCTAAAGCAAAAAAGCCCTCCGTGGATGGGGCGGGGGGAAGTATGGATATTTCCTGGATCTACACATTATAGGCAGCCCGTTTTGAGTTCAGAGGTTTCCATCGTATGCAGGGGACATTATCTTATATAAGTGGGGCTGAGTGCTGAGGCTCGTGGTGAATTCGTAGATGGCCTCTAAATATTTAGTGTTCCTGTGGCTTCTTACCTGCCTCTAGCTGTGGGTGCAACTCCTTCAATAAAGGACTCTGGCTCCTTGTCCCCCCCCCCCTTGATTTCCTTGCTCACAATCAAACGTATTTCTTGGCGTATCTTATTTATTAGGACTGACGACCGACAGTATAGACTACCATAACACTCAGACGAGGCTCCAAGTACCTTTAATACTCTCACATGTGCTTCCACTAGATCAAAGATTTTTCTCAGACCCTTCAAATCATTTTTAAAAGTGACAGGTGCATTGTTAAGAAGACCTTTCAGATGTTTGTTGATAATCATTTGTTTATTTCCAAATGTGTCCTTCAAAAAAGCGATAGCCTCCTCATAATTTGATGCAGTTATGGATAGGATAAACCTGGAATGGCTTCTCACTGGCTGTTTTCTCCAAAATAGAGTTCAAATAATTGAACTTGTCAATGGTAGTGTTTTTGTGAATAAATGCCTCGTAACCGTCCCAGAATGTACTCCACTTTGTAACAAACATCCCCATCAAACTGTTTAAACTCAAACTTAGAAAGTTTAACTCGAGAGACCGTTTCATGTGCAGTTGGACTTGCAGGGGAATTAAGAGATTCAACAGAGTCATTTGAGGGTTCAACATTTCCAGGAACAACTTCAGGAGATACAGAAGGGTTCACTGGCGCCTTGTGTTTTGGCGCGTCTACGCTGCACGCACGGGGTCTTGATGTTTCCAGAAAATAATCAATTCTTGCAACGGCAAGGCATATCAGTTCATTAATAGCCTGCGTAGCATGGCGGTTTTGGTCGGGCGCTCTAAGTCATAAAGGCGGGAGAGGGCAGAGAAACCGCGAGGAGATTGGTTTTTACTTTTTTATTTTTCTCGCGGCTTTGCCGCTCGTTTTGGTGCGCTTCGCGCGAATTTCGCGGCTTTGCCGCTCGTGCGCCCGGCTCTACAAAACCGCCATGCTACGCAGGCTAGTTCATTAACAAGATGTCCTTCGCAGATTTCATTTTCAGTGTCCTCTTCTTCACAGAATTTCCTCACCTAGAACTTTCAGAGCTTCTAATTTAACGCGCAGAGTTTCCTTTTGCTGGCGGAGCTTCGACACGTTTTGTGCTAACGTTTGCTTGTTCTCGTTCAAGTTAAAATCGCTGTTTGAAGTATTTAATTCCTCGTTAACGGCATGGGCGATACGTTTAACGGTGGTTCTATGTCCTTCACGCGTGGCCTTTATCCTTGACAGGCTTTTCCCTTTCCGTCGCGTCACCACTTCCACTTTTAGACAGTTGATTCGAGAAGGTGCCACAGCACCGACGCGTAAACAAGATTTATCCGATTCGAGAGTCACAAACACAGAGTCACAATGTACCTTACAAGCACAAGAATTATCTCTTCAAGAAATGTCCGGCTCGAAGTGACTCCATGCAAAGAATGAGTAGAAGGCGTTAGGTCGCTTTAGTGATAATCATGATTTAATCCATGGAACCTAAGCGAAATCAAGCGAAGCAAATGGTTTTTCTCAATCCTATCATTTATTATGGACACAAAAAAATGACAGGCAAGCAAGGAGTGCAAACTAACACCGCTAGTGTAGTTTCGACTAGTTTCACCCTGATAAAATATCCAGCAGTGACTGACTTAATATTGTTTGAAGTAAGCTTGCTTTGCTATTAACTTTTGGTTTCTTTCACGGTTGAGTAAGAATGTGTTTAAAAGATAGCGAACTGACATCATTCATGATGGAATCGCCACAATGGTTCCATAATGGCAAAGTCCCGGCAAAGGTTGGATTGTTGACTTCTTGATGGACCGGAAACAAGGAGTTAAACTTGCTCAGGATTGTCACTCTCATGGCGCTCTTGCCATCCGGTGTCCCCCAGGGAACAAAACTAGGCCCCTGGTTATTTCTTGTCATGATTAATGACTTGGACACACCAGTTGACATGTGGAAATACGTGGATGATACATCTTGTTCCGAAATAGTTACAAAGGGTAGTGAGAGCAAACTCCAAGAAGCTCTGGATGACCTTTCGAGACAAGTGAGTCTCGATGGGTTCCAATTGAATGAGGCCAAGTGCAAAGAACTTCGAATTGAATTCTCCAACAGCAACCACGATTTTGAACCCCTAGTCCTAAATGGCAAACCCCTTGAATTAGTCACCAGTGCCAAATTGCTAGGCGTGACCATTAGCCACGATTTAAAGTGGAACATGCACTCCTCTGAATTAATTAGAAAATGTTTCTCTCGTCTCAATTTTTTCGTCAACTCAAGAGATCCGGAGTGGCACCAAGTGAACCGGTGCAATTCTATGTGACATGTATTAGGCCCGTCCTGGAATACGCAGGTCCTGTATTCCATCGTTCTCTACCAAACTACATCAGTGAAGATTTGGAACGGATCCAAAGAAGGGCTTTCAGAATCATCTATCCTGACCTGTCATATAGTGTAGCACTAGAAACAGTTGGCCTACCTAATCTTCATGAGAGGAGAGAAAAGATTTCAATCGATCCGTTTGACGAGATCGTCTGTAACCCCACCCACAGTCTCCATAGCCTCCTCCCCCAAAGGAAGAGTTGTAAATATGCACTGAGACGCAAAAGTGATTTCACTCTCCCCCTATGTAAAACCGAGCGTTTGAAGAAAAGTTTTATTTTTAGCCATGTCTATAAGATGTAGATAATTTTCTTATTTTCTCCTTGTTATCATCAGTATTTGTAAATATCCCGTAATTCAGCCTATGGCTGCAATGGTGTTTATAATAAAGTATCTATCTATCTATCTGGTTAACGGTATCGTTTATGGTCACAAAGCCAATGATCGAGATAACACGTCATAACCTGACCACGCAGCACACCGAGTGAACCTGACGTTCATTTCATTTGTTGCGTAAAGTAAGTATGAAAGAAAAGAGGTCGTATGGTATTATTGGGATATTTCATGAAATTTATAACCATTTCTTTAGGATTTAACTTCATCTTATGCTCAATAAAAAATGCGTCTGTCTCTAACAGGCAAAATTCAAATCGCTAATGAAAACTGTAGTACGTATCTAGTATTGAATCTACTTATCTAAATTGAGAACACGCCCATCTTAGTTCCTTGGGGTATGTCACTATGGGTGTGTTTCCACTCAGACAAGGTATTACCTATACACACGGCTTAGGTTCTATTGGTGAAAAAAGACTGACTTAATCCAATCAGATAGCACGGGTTCCAAACCTAAGAAGTGGAGTTCGTCTATAAGTATATGGTATGTGGTGGTCCTAACAAGAATTGTCCGCTAATATACAGAATGACTTTGGTAAACACGGGTAAACAGAATAAACAAGGGTATACAGAGACACTAGAGTCAACATGGGTACACAGGATATATAGGGGTATAAAGAGTATTCAGTATTACTAGGGTAAACGTGTACACAAGATATATAGCGGTATACAGGGTATACAGTATGACTAGGGTAAACGTGAGTAAACAGGATAAATAGGGGTATACGGGGTATACAGTATGACTAGGGTAAACATGAGTAAACAGGATAAATAGGGGTATACAGGGTATACAGTATGGCTAGGGTAAACATGGGTACACAGGATAAATAGGGGTATACACGGTATACAGTGTTACTAGGGTTAACATGGGTACAGGGGATATATAGGGGTATACAGGGTATACAGTATTACTAGGGTAAACATGGGTAAACAGGATAGGATAGGATAGGATAAGTGCTTTATTATCAACAGAGCGCCTACAGACACATATGTTTACAACGATAACAAAGATTTTCGTGCAATAATTACAGAGGTGTACATTTGTAAAATTTATACAACTATTAAACAAGGTTATATTTAACGCGTCTATCTCTTTCGCGGAAGCGATCATATATGTATTTAGCCGCAATTTTTTGCGTTTTCTCTCCTTGCTTCATACTTATCAACATTGCAAAGGCAGAGCTTGGAGTCATAGAGTCAAGAATAAGATTAGTCTCCTTTTTTAGCGTATTGAACTGCTCTCTCCTAGGATCCCTATAGGCTATGCAATTCACCAAAAAATGCTCCTCGTCTTCTAATCCAGTTTTACATAATGGACAGATTCTTTGGTCTGGTGGTTGATAGGGTTTAACGTATCGTCCAGTTTCAATTGTTAGTTTGTGGTTGCTTAATCTTAGCTTAGTGATTGCTACTCTATGATTGATGTTTCTTACATTTGTGAGGTAATTTTCGTAGTCATGGGTAACTTTAAATTTCCTCAAAGTTCTTAGTTTGTTTTTTTGATGCGGGTCCTTTCGTTCATCATTGTGTATTTCGCTAATCCATGTTTGCTGTTCTATGTCTAAGAGTCTCTGTCGTATATAGCTCATGATTGCGGGAGTGTTCGTTTTCGCTGACCATATGTCGCCAAGACCTGCGAGATTTAATAGCCGTTTTAATTTGCTTGACCAAAGTTCCTTTTTATCTTGACCAATTTGGTCTGTAAATGCTATTCCAGAGAGTTTATTTTGGTGCTCCGGCTCACAAAATTTCAGCCAATATTTAATGGCTCTGCACTTTGTCTTCGTTCGGACTGGGAAACGGCCCCAAACGGCCTACCTCCGATCTGCACGCATTTGAGCTACAGAATTTGTTAACTCCCAAAAGCCACCTAATGAAATTTGTTTGAACAAACTCAATTGGATCATTTTCTAGCTTTCCGTCGTGATCGACCCCCAGACCTCGCTTCCGTATATTGGGGAAATAACCGTGTCAAAAATTTTCATTGTGAGCTGTACATTGTCTCTGAAATGGTCGCCCATTTCCTTCCTGAGTTTGTACAAAGCTCTAAGGGCAACCTTCTGTATTTCCTGTTTAGGGTACGTGAAGGTCCCATAAGTACTAAATTGTAGGCCAAGATATTTGTAATTGCTAACATTGTCAAGTTTACTGCCTCTATAGTATACTACGTGCTTATTCATGGTTCTCCCGCAGTTATTAAAAATGAACACCTTAGTTTTATTAAGGGTAACCGACAAGTCGTTTTCTTTGCAGTATTCACTGAGGGAATCCAAATAATCCTGCAGTCCGTTTTTTGATTTGGAGAATATGACCAAGTCATCCGCGTAGAGCATACAACTTAACGGTAACTCGTTTACCTCTACGTCATTTAGGTTCTTGGCCTTAAGTTCCTCTGAAAGGTCACTAAGATAAAGGTTAAAAAGGGTTGGCGAGAGCATGCAACCTTGTTTTACACCGGTATGGCATCGAAAGGCAGGTGTTAGCATATTTTCTATTTTCACAGATGATTTATCATTGGAGTACATTGAATGTAAAATCTCAAGGAAGCGCCCCGTTATAGTTACCCTCTGGAGATACTATCGAATGCTTTACTAAAGTCAACAAAGCAGGTGAATAAAAGGTTATTTGATTTCTTGGGTTTAGATTTAACATATTTGTCTATTAGTGCTTTTAAAATGAAGATACTGTCCTGTGTACAATGTTTTTTTTTTTTTCGGAAGCCATATTGAGTAATTATGCCCTTTTCAATTAGATAGTCACAAAGCCTGCTATTCATTATTGAGGTAAAAATCTTTCCCATGGCTGATAAGAGAGTAACTCCTCTATAATTCTCTGGGTTGGACGGATCATCTTTTTTGAAGATTGGTATAATTAGGCTATGACTCCACAGGGTAGGGTACACAGGATATATAGGGGTATACAGGGTATACAGGGTATACAGGGTATACAGTATTACTAGGGTAAACATGGGTACACAGGATAAATAGGGGTACACAGAGTATACAGTATTACTAGGGTAAACATGGGTACACAGGATATATAGGGGTATACAGGATATACAGTATTACTAGGGTAAACATGGGTAGACAGTGTATACAGCGTATACAGTACTACTAGGGTAAACATAAGATATCTCAGGGAGTCTATATGGAGACTGCCATGAAGTACTTGCCGTGTCTTCACGGTTTTCAAAATGGCGCTGGCAATTCTCGCTGCTTTGGGCACAGTCTAGGACAATTACGAGTGTAAACAACATAAAAGAAGAATTTTATAACATGCTGATTTAACAAACTTGAAACCAAGACACAGGGGAAAACTTCCACTCGTCCATGATAACTACTTCCACCAAATATTACTTGTTTTTGGCTTATTTTACTCGTGAACGACCAAGTGTGAAGCTCTTTAGATGTGGATATGAATTTCGCTAAGGCATACAGAGAAGAAATCACTTTGGCTTACTACTGTTTTAATGTAGTTATAACAACGGCCATCTTTTTGTTTGGAACGATCTATTTGAGACGCAGAGATAGACGGGATCAACAAAGGAGAGATTGGCGACAATTCGCTGAAACTTTCAGAGGACAATACAGTACACTGGAATATAAACAAGTTCTTTCTTGGGTATCAAATACGAACGAAACATTCGAAAATGTTCTGATTTGCCCAGAGATCACCGGCCTAGACGTTCTGAGGTACATGTTGAATAATTCGTACTTCATGTCTCGTTCCTCTAGAAACAGCGCGTTGTACAAACTTAGGAAAGACCTAAACAGCATCTTTCAGCTGCTAAATACTTGCGCCTCTTTCATACTGTTGGAACCTGTCCCTATAAGCAATATGAGAGCAGAGCTTGGAGAACTGGTCACTGAACTGGGACAGGTGACATTGCCATTTTTCACAGGGGACCAGCGTCAGACAGTTTTAAAATGCCTTAAACATTTTAGCAGAGATGGAGAGATTGAAACCGAAAAAGAGCTGAGAGATATTAATCTGACAACGATTAAAGAAATGGTTCCATATATAGAATACTTGAGCTTTGACAATCAAGTTGGTCGACATCAACGGAGCACACATTATTCAAAGATCAATAAATTTCAATTTGAATTTGATCCAGGGTTTGATCAAGATCATCCATTAAGCTTCCTGAAAGTAATACAAGAAGACCTGCAAGATGAAAAGTACTTATCAGATTTTGCGAGAGAATCTCAGGAACTTTTGAGTAATACTCGATACATTGACCAGGTCGACTCAGATAATGAGAGATTGGTAGTTATGAAAGTGCTACACCAGGTACGTATGGACATTCATTCTTTGTTGAAGAAAGAAGGAATTGATGAAGCATTTTTTAGTAATAGTGTAGTGTCACTTAGGGAAGTATATAAACGTGTAACAAGGTTAAAACCAGATAAGGAAATTCTTAAAGCTACTTGTGAACAATTCATAGATGGTCTTACCCTACTGAAGGACAGCGGCCATCCATATCACATGAGCCGTAGTTTTTTGGAGGAGCTAGAGAACATGCGCAAAACATATTTTCAGATGATTGTCATCAGAGATAATGCCATTTCTAGTCAGCCTTCGACTTCAACAACAGTGTAAATGAGAGATATAAACAACTTTTATTATGAAAGCCACATATGATTATTGTATAATGGCTGTCAAAGTATTAACATTGCACAGTATTGTTCTTTTACACTCAAGGTACAAATATTCCCTTGGTCCGGGTGTGTAGAGATAGCACCTGGATGGAGGGGGTTACTTCAATAAATTTCGGATAGGTGTGTGCCGCCCAGGGTCTTAAACCCTGACCCTATTTAAGGATATGACAAATGAAAATGGATATCCTATCCGAGACCCAATTCAAGGGTGAAAAACTAAAATTGAATGGAAAGACACAAATCCTCCTGGCATTGCTTTCCTGATACTGGGAGGTAAAATTCAGTTTTAACAGATGATTTGTTTCACTTGTAGCTGGGTATATATGCACTTAAATTTTTGCTGATGTAATGACAGTACCCTACATACCGAAATAGTAAATTAGTCCTAGGCTGTTCAAACATTCTCTACTATATGTAAAGCTCAGTGTCATTTCTTCATTTTATTTAAAAGTGGGTGGTGGTCAACTAGACAGCTTTTGCTAATTTGACCACCACACACATTTTATAACCGGTGCTGCAATTATTTTATTTTGCAATCATCTATTGTATATTTTGATTTCTCTGTCACCCTCTGTTAATAGTGTGAAATATATGAACCTTGAACCTATAAGCTCTGATATATTGCTGAGTATATCAACTTTTCTAGGCTAAAACTGACGGTCCAGTATAAGCTCACTGGACTCAGAAGACTTGAGGAGCTCTAGCACTGCATTGCTTATAAGCATGCAAACTGCAATAAATTCACTTCATAAAGTATTTTTGTGGGGCAGAATTTCCAGTTAAAGGAAAGTAAAAACCTGTTTTGCCAGACAAAAGCATAAAATCCCACCTTATTGGAAAGTTTTTCCCAAGATTCGTCGCTGCTGTCTAAAGATTTGTTGAAATGCAGTTGACAGAACCCCTCAAGTATAGTCCACTTCTAAACCTACATCTACACAGCTTAGAATCATTAATGCATAGTTAAACAATCTTGGAATTTACTTAATATGTTATTCCTTTTTTTTTATTTCACATTACCTGCAATATCAGTTCAAATAAAAAACCTGATGTATGATAACTGAGGAATAAAATTGCAACATTGTGTTATGTATATTAATGTATGAAATACTGGTTTGCAAACAACGCAAGGCGAGGAAGCGTTCTGCTGGCCGCTTCCGAGATAAAAGATTCAGTGAAACCATGCCTTATTTCAGATGCGAAACATATCCCTCATTACCGGGGCCTAGCCGAAGGCTAGCACCGGTCATAAAATGCAACGCGTTTCTGTGTTTTCAAAGTTACATTGTTAGGGATATATCGCTGGCTCGTTAATTTGGGAGTGTTCGCTGAGATATATCGCTGGTTCAGAAATTTGAAGTAGAGAGCAACAACTGTAACCATGTAAATATTAATTAATTCGATTAGTTTGCTCACGGAATGGTTTAACGCGACTATATTTACCACTTATCAATAAGTGAGATTCCTGTCTATTGCAAAATATTGTTACAGTATTCATCCTAGCGATGACAAAGCCTGGTCGACATAGAAGTGTGTACACTACGACAAAGCAAAAATCTTAACTTATTAAACTTGCACGCACCAAGCTTTGTTTATGCGTTTCAATACCTTACAATTCGCACTCCCTACAGGAAACTTCGTCAAATATTTTCCGACAAACAATTAAAACTCATTAGGAGGAAGTCTATCACTGCTTTGACTTATGAAGCAACAAAACAAAATATTTTCAAATAACCTTTGTCACGCAATATTTACGTTAGATCATCTCTAAATATGAAACAGAAGAAAAAATCAGCAACAAAGAATTCTTTAAAAGAAAGTGGATACTGACGCCTTAATTAAGTTAACTGTATTAACTCCGTATTATTTCATTGCCCTGTTGTACTTTTTTTACAATTTCTTTTAGCCCTGTAACACCTCCTGTAATAATTTGACAATTTTTTTTGCTTTACTCTGTTAATGTCTCTTTTTAAAGTGTTTTTTTTTGTGTGTGTTTTGTAAATGTAATTATTTAATGTGATTATCAATAAACATATTTAAAAAATATATATATATATATATATATTTACGTTAGCGAGATGCGCAAATTCTCAACTGTTCAAAATGCGGGATTCCCTAACATTTTGTCTTTTCACATTATTCATTAGACGTTGATGTAGAATTTTTATGTTTTTCTCCTTGGTATACGCGTGTTTAGAGTGTCTGCGACGCAGGCTATGAGTCGTTGCTGGTATCGGGCGCAATTTTTCATCAGCGGCCTTTGGAAAAGGCGTGTTTTAACAATGTTACAGTTGTTCTGTCCGAAAAAAGGTATTCCTAATGAATTTCAAAGTTTCCCAAAGAAAAGAAAGCTCCCTTAAGTTTACAATTTCATCCATTTATTCACAGTTGTTTTATTATTTTTATTTTTTCGGTGGACGTATTTTGTTTATGGTCATAAAGCGATTACCGATGACAAGTCAAAATATAATCTGACCAGCACTCCCAGTGAATCCGAAGTTCATTCAGTCATTTGTGAATCTTGTGGTGGTCACTGTATGAATGTCTCAGGGCTAATCTGCTAGGTTATTGGTGAGTTAGTAGACCTCGTTTATTTTATTTCAGTAGTTTTCCGGCTTATATAGCTCAGTGCAGTCAACAAAGGATTCGTCATCGGTGGAATATGATTTTTTTTTCTATTGAACTCAAAACCCGAGTAATCTATTATTAAAAGGGAGCGAAAAACAGTTCGAATCTTTTTAAAACTCCTGTATAAAAAACTATGGTAAAACTATTTTACAATTACAAGTGATTATTGCCGTTCACTACAGTTTGAATGATCAATCAAATGTAGAAGTATGATCAAATTGTTGGTCGTCCGTCGTTCTCAACGATGCGGACTAAGAGCATGATCATGCATCGAGGAAATCAGATTTGTTCAGGAGCACCCAACGACTGCGGTTTCCTCCTAAATACATTTAAAACACTTTTTAGGCTATCCAGAGTAATTTTAGATTTCTAGAAATGCATTCTAAGCGGCGCTATAAAAATTGTATCTGTTCGGTCAGCCCAGGAAAACTTGAGTCTTTACGAAATAACAGGAGATTTAGTATTATTTACCCGAAAATTTTAGTTGCAATTTAACGTATTACCAAAGTGAGAATTTTTCTGATTTCTCTCTCCATCACTCTTTTGATAGCCTAACCTGGGGAATGAAATGTGAACAATTTAACTTCAGAAAATCGTCGGGAATAGGCCATTGCACGCTGGCGTCATTTTACTACTACGACAAGAATTCTTTTCGTTTTTCCTTTCATATTTAAATTTTGTAATCCCAGTGAGGTTTAAATAACAAAAGCCCTAATTTGCACAAGAAAGCAAAACCCTGAACAACATTGCGACGACATTGTTTTGAGTGCTTGCAACATTGTTTCAACAACCTTTAAGGCGATGTTACACGAGACGATTCGCAACGATAATTTTTAACTCAACACAGCATTGCAACATTGTTGCGGCATTGTTTTGAATGGTTACAATATTGTTCCGACATTGCAACGCTGTGTTGCGCTAAAAATCGTCGTTGCGAATCGTCCCGTGTAACATCAGATTACCTTTAGCATAACACGATTTTATATTTTGTTTGAGCAAATTATAAATATTATCGAGATCTTCACTTTTAGCCCAGGCTAAATCTAAATATTAGCTAAGAACGTCCTTGAGGCTATTATACACCGTAACATGAATGAAAAGATTTTTCTCATTTTATCGCAGAAAAAAAAAATATTTTACATAATAATATAGTGCAACAACATTTTTGACACACATATTCTTTCCAGCGGTTACCCAACCAAGTTAAAAAATTACGGAAATTCCAGGGGTGGGTTGGGGGCATGACAAGCATGACAAGCATCACAAGGGTGGGGGTCTAAAGCAAAAAAGCCCTACGTGGGTGGGGAAGGGGGAGTATGGATATTTCCTGGATCTACACATTATAGGCAGCCGGCCCCGTTTTGAGTTCAGAGGTTTCCCTCGTATGCAGGGGATATTATCTTATATAAGTAGGGCTGAGTGCTGAGGCTCGTGGTGAATTCGTAGATGGCCTCTAAATATTTAGTGTTCCTGTGGCTTCTTACCTGCCTCTAGCTCTCGGTGCAACTCCTTCAATAAAGGACTCTGGCTCCTAGTCCCCCCCCTTGATTTCCCTGCTCACAATCAGACGTATTTCTTGGCGTATCTTATTTATTAGGACTGACGACCGACAGTATAGACTACCATAACACTCAGACGAGGCTCCAAGTACCTTAAATACTCTCACATTTGCTTCTACTAGATCAAAGATTTTTCTCAGACCCTTCAAATCATTCTTAGAAGTGACAGGTGCCTTGTTAAGAAGACCTTTCAGATGTTTGTTGATAATCATTTGTTTATTTCCAAATGTGTCCTTCAAAAAAGCGATAGCCTCCTCATAATTTGATGTAGTTATGGATAGGATAAACCTGGAATGGCTTCTCACTGGCTGTTTTCTCCAAAATAGAGTTCAAATAATTGAACTTGTCAATGGTAGTGTTTTTGTGAATAAAGGCCTCGTAACCGTCCCAGAATGTACTCCACTTTGTAACAAGCATCCCATCAAACTGTTTAAACTCGAACTTAGAAAGTTTAACTCGAGAGACCGTTTCATGTGTAGTTGGATTTGCGGGGGAATTAAGAGATTCAACAGGGTCATTAGAGGGTTCAACATTTCCAGGAACAACTTCAGGAGATACAGAAGGGCTCACTGGCGCCTTGTGTTTTGGCGCGTCCACGCTGCACGCAGGGGGTCTTGATGTTTCCAGAAAATAATCAATTCTTGCAACGGCAAGGCATATCAGTTCATTAATAGCCTGCGTAGCATGGCGGTTTTGGTTGGGCGCGCTAAGTAATAAAGGCGGGCGAGGGCAGAGAAACCGCGAGGAGATTGGTTTTTACTTTTTTACTTTTCTCGCGGCTTTGCCGCTCGTTTTGGTGCGCTTCGCTTGCGAATTTCGCGGCTTCGCCGCTCGTTCGCCCTACTCTACAGAACCTCCATGCTACGCAGGCTAGTTCATAAACAAGATGTGCTTCGCAGATTTCATTTTCAGTGTCCTCTTCTTCACAGAATTTCCTCGTCTAGAACTTTCAGAGCTTCTAATTTAACGCGCAGAGTTTCCTTTTGCTGGCGGAGCTTCGACACGTTTTGTGCTAACGTTTGCTTGTTCTCGTTCAAGTTAAAATCGCTGTTTGAAGTATTTAATTCCTCGTTAACGGCATAGGCGATACGTTTAACGGTGGTTCTATGTCCTTCACGCGTGGCCTTTATCCTTGACAGGCTTTTCCCTTTCGGTGGCGTCACCACTTCCACTTTTAGACAGTTGATTCGAGAAGGTTCCACAGCACGGGCGCTTAAACAAGATTTATCCGATTCGAGAATCACAACCACGCGAGTTACAATGTACCTTACAACCACAAGAATTATCTCTTCAAGAAATGTCCGGCTCGAAGTGACTCCATCAAAAGAATGAGTAGAAGGCGTTAGGTCGCTTTAGTGATAATCATGATTTAATCCACGGAACCTAAGCGAAATCAATCCTATGATATACTATGGACACAAAAAAATGACAGGCAAGCAAGGAGTGCACACTAAAGTAGCTAAAAATAATCCTAACACGGCTAGTTTAGTTTCGACTAGTTTCAAACGGCGCAAAAATTCACCCTGATAAAATATCCAGCAGTGACTGGCTTAATATTGTTTGAAGTAAGCTTGCCTTGCCATTAACTTTTGGTTTCTTTCATGGTTGAGTAAGAATGTGTGTTTAAAACATAGTGAACTGATATCAATCATGATGGAATCGCCACAATGGTTCCATAATGGCATTAACAAAAGAAACTAATATTGTTTGAATTAGGATGATATGACCCCTTTTTATGGTTAACGGCCATCGTTTATGGTCACGAAGCCAATGATCGAGATAACACGTCATAACTTGACCACGCAGCACACCGAGTGAGTCTGACGTTAATTCACTTCATTTGTTAATCTTCCTTTGATCCGACTGCGTGAACCTTTAGGCCGAATCTACAAAGTTACTGGTGAGTTAACAGCCCTCAGTCTTTTGTGTCTATAGTTCTCCTAATATTCCGTGTAATCAACGGAAACAGGATTTCTTAGCGGTTCGTGATTGTGCTTGATTTTTCTAGTTAACTCGGAGGAAACTGAGCATCGAAAAATAGCTCGGATTGTGCGAAATAAACTCTTGCACTTTTCTAATTAAGTAACGATTAGTTTATTATGGCCGTTTGCAAAATCCGTTTACTACATTCCAAATTGCTTAGAAGCTTTTAAATCTACTAAAGGTAACTATGCATATAAAGTTTCTGCACGTCACTTAACTTATCGCTAGGGTTAAGTTCCCGTTTACTCTACTGCATCTCCATACTAATATAATGTTGGTCAGTGTATTAAATGGAATATGCCAGTGATGTTAATCGAACGTTTGATGGTTATTCGAACGTTCTTTACAGCAGCCGAACACAACATCAAAATCAAAGAAAGCACTCTTGACTAGTAAATCGAACACTATCGAACGTTTGATTACCTACAAACGATACTAGTCGAAGTCACACTGTCAGTGTTTATTGAAAGTTAATGAAATATGACTCAAGGTCATCATCGACATCCAGTAATGAGCACAGAATTGACCTAATATAGCAATATCCTTTGACATATTCGAGCAGGACCAAGTTGATTGGCCCCGGCTCTAGCGGAGTGTAGGAGGTAATTAAGTGCCACTGTCAGAGAAAGCCGGGCAGGAGCAAAAGATCGAGGTCGGCGTTTGACCTCCACCCTTTTACCATATAAAAGCCACCTGAAAAGACTGAAAAGATTATCAACGGTGGTATTTTCGGAAGTTGGTGGGTTTTTTAATTTAAGATAAACATTTTCTTGAAATCTGGGCCTTAAACGGGCCTAAAAAAGCTTGATTTTCGGCCAACTTTGGTCGAACCAACATGAAAGAAAGCAAAGAGCGAAAAAGTTGCCATACGTTTTTTCGCATCTCCAACCAACAGTAAACTGATTGAAGTATAACAATCTTTCTTGGGTTTAACTCTTTGTTTTCAATGTCGCACTTGATATTAGCACCGAATTGGAAACGAATGTGGGCCAAATTTTGGCCATTTTCGCAGTGCTGTTTTTCAAACGTGCGTGGTTTATTTTTAAAGAAAATTATTGTATCAATAGCCTGACGTTGTACCTTTATTAAAATTCAGCAAACTTAAAATTGGTATCTTTAGGTAAATCGCTATGGACAGCGTTGAAAGATACACTAACATGCCATGGCATCAAGCAGAAATTTTTCCCGCAAAATTTTCAGAGAAGAAATAATATACAGAAATATTTGTCTGGACAATAAGTCGAAAATTTACTAGACAAAGATCAGCTAAGGTAATCAGGTTGTTTAGATACCTGTGGAAGAGTATTTACTTCTAAACATCGACACAGGTAAGCGTTTGACCTTTTGAAACACCCCTTATACAAAACGGAATTTTTTTTCCGCCAAAAAGAATTATGTGTCACGCTGCACTGAATCCCAGCGGATTTAGTCTCCGCAAAGTCCGACCTTCACAATCATAAGAAAAACCATTCAAAGTTAATAATAACGAGGATAATCTGATAAACTGTGTCAATTCAGTAAGGTAAAAAGACAAATATATCAGACTAGCCGTCTTGTTTTGCTTGCCTGTAGTGGTACAAACTATTACGAACTATTTTTAAAGCTTTTTCACTTGCTTTTGCCTCCAGTAACCAAAATGTAAGACTTCAAGCAGTGCTGTGGCAGATATCTTATCGCTCAGTCCATGATAATCAGGCTTGATTCTTCGTCAAGCTGAGTACTGAGAGCGTTCTGTTTTGCTTCTTCTTGATTAACAGATCGAAGCAAATGTGCTTTCCAGGCTTGAACTGCTCGAGAGCACTCCTTATTTTCGAAGTTTATTCTTGCTCTCGTTTCGTCTCTGATGACTAATAAGTCATCGATCTTCTTTAATATGTCCCGGAATATCAAATCAAGAGAAGAAGACTATACGCCAGCTTCCTGTAAAAAATTAGTTAGATCATGAATAACCATTACCAACCAAGCCTTGGTCCAATAGTTGAATTCATTGAGATGAATTGACTATCTCCGCCTTCATTATACTGCGTTTATGTGTAGTTGCACTGTAAGCACTTCTCCTATTCTGAAGTTTCATCATTGACTAGTTCTTAGATAATAGCAAACTATTTGATGACATCTAACCAGGCAGTGGACTAATGAATCCTAACATCAGTAGCCTGGGACAGGGTTCCGCATGGGCGGAAAAAAAAGTCGAAAAATACATCAGCAGGGGAAAAAAATCGACTAGTGAAGCGAGCCGAGCGATAGTCTGGGATGGGGAAAAGGGTGGCGCCCTGTTTCATCTCGTTTTTTGCCTTTTTCTCTTACTGCGGAGCATAGACCCAGGCTATAACGTTATTTATTTTGCACACCTTAAATCATGCAAACGAACTCATGTTCTTCACAAACTAGTCCTTACCAGATAAACTCCACTGAAATTATTCCTTAGAAAATATATAATGGAAACTAAAGCGTCTCCTGAAAGAGTAAAATATGCAGCAACCCATAAAAAAAGAAAATGTTTGCTTCCTTTTGTAAGAACATCGCATCTTCAGAATGGGTTCCCCTAGGTTTTGAATGCCGTTATGTCAAATTTTTCACGAGGATTTCTCGTGAAAACAAAATTTATACAAACATGGACTTGGCTATCCCCCTTGGGTTAGAATTTAGGGAATTGGACCGGTCTTCTGGGACTGCATGGGTTCAAATCCCTTCGTTCAAGTGTTTTATCATTGTAAATATCACATTTTTCCCCATTTTTAATTTCATCGACAGTTCCAACTATATAATGTAAACTCAAGTAATAAGTGAGTCAACCCCCGCTTTCGTTCAGGACTGGACTTTATACAATCCTATTGCTTACCTGTTCCATGCCTACATCCAAATGTAGATCAAAATCACTTTTCTCGCGTATTTTATAGTTTTCCAACTTACAATTTGTGCAGATTGGGGTCACCTACAATAGAATTCGGCTCAAGAATGAAGCACGTAGGATTTAGTCACGTAGCATGTTGACAGACAAATAAATGCTCTGCTAGATTATACTCTCTAATATAAACAGGCTTTTCAAACTTTTGTGTAACTTCACCGTCTAATTTCATCTCTAAAATACGTTTCGTCAGCTCGTAAAAGAAATGCAACGAAGTGAAGCTGAAGGTTACCAACAAGCCTCGCTTTCCGAGCAAAAAGTGGACGGTGAAGACTTCATCCAAACAGATGTCTGCCCCGAAGCTGGAGATGTTATCTTGGATTTAGGCTGTGGTACAGGAGAGCTGTCAGCATATCTAGCTGAGCTGGTACGACCCGAAGGAAAGGTTATTGGTGTCGATCCTGACAAGGAACGAATTCAACTGGCCAAAGAGTCGCACAGTCAAATCGAAAATCTCTCTTTTGTAGAAGGGAGTGCCATAAACTTCCCAGGAATTGGTGCTGAAGTCTACGACATCATTTTCAGTAATCACGCTCTTCATTGGATGACTAACAAGCAACAAGTCTTCAACAACATGTTTGACAGTCTCAAGGTTGGAGGAAAAGTAGCAGTTCAATACATGTCCTATCTACCCTTGTTTGATTACAACGCTTACGTGCTACTGAATCCCGAAAACGCAGAGCGTATTTTTCGTTTGTTTCATCTTGAGTCAAAGACGAAGATCGAGCGGTACTGTTTATCGGCGGGATTTGAAATCATTCGGAGTTTTGACACCCACTGCAAGGGGCTTGTGTTTCAAACCGTTCAGGAGCTCCTCGAGTGGCAATGGTCGGGTACATATGGCGTGTTTGATCCTTCCCTTGTCACTGAAGAGCGTTTGCAAAAGTATCTAGCTCCCCACAGTGATGAAGACGGAAATCTCTCTCTTGACTTTCGAGGAACGAAACATGAAAAGGTTACTGCTTCCCGACTGAAAGCCGTTAAGAAAGACAAAGAACATTCATAATGAGCCCTCTCTCACCTTTTAGCTGTAAAAGACTAGCGATACGATAATATTTTAACTAGACTGGAACAGTCTGCCCTCAGCCAAGGCAAGCAACATCTCTAACTATTTTTCGCGAATATAAATTAACTCAGACACGGAGTTCATGAAAAACAGGTTTTAATTCAGCTCTCTTTTCTTAGTTAGAAACATGTTTGTATTAGCGATGCTGATTAGAATCTCTGTCAGTACATAGTCTTCGCTGATACGTTGTATTTTTCCTTATATTACATTGATGGAAATATTTAGTTATTTTTTGATAATGCCTGATGTTTGTAACCGTGTGTAAATAAAGATGATGATGATGATGATGATGATGTAGAATGGGCCGCCTTTTTTTTGGCTTCCTGTGACCACGGGGGGCGGGGGGAGGGCTTCCTAGCCCCCATTTTTCAGGCGAGAATAGAATAGAAAAATTCTTTATTTAAACAGGTAAAATCTATCAGGAGTATAAAAAAGTTTTATAAATAAACCTAACTACCCTAAACAATAAGCAAGACTACCTACGACTAACCTACCTAAGACCTGTTTTTCATGAATGCTGTGTACACGTCACAAAAAATCAGAAATTCAGATAAGCCAGTCGTTTAAATTGACTGAAAGATTTGGCCTTTCTCATATCACAGGGCAGGCTGTTCCAGAGAACTGCTCCGCTATAACTGAAGCTGTTGTTCATGAAGTTATTTCACGGGAACGGGACAATTAGGTTTGTTAAGAGAGTCCCTTAGGGAGTAGTGCGTTCATATCGTTTAACAAATGTAGAGGATAAATATCGTGGAACAAGATCATTTAAAGACTTGTAAACCATTAGGGCTTTTTGCATTTGAAAGTGAGTGCTCAAATCTTTCCAATTAAGTTGTCTAAATAAGCGGTTGGCATCAGCATCATATCTTGAAATGGTTAGAACACAAGCAGCACGGTTCTGAAGCTTTTGTAGCCTGTCAAACAAAGTTTTTCCACAATTACACCAGACGATATTACAATAATCGAATTGAGATTGAATGAGAGCGTTGTATATACAATGGAGAGTAGGCGTTGGAACAAAATCTCTAATTCTTTTAATTGCTCCAGAAGGGAAAGTCTGAGATAATTTATCGATGTGCGCTTGCCACCGTAGATTTTCATCAATAAATATTCCAAGCGATTTTACAGAGGTAACTTTTTCTAACGGAACATTATCAATCGAGAGCTCAGGTTGGCTCGACAAAATACTCAATTTTTCTCTTGATCCAATTAGCATAAATTCAGTTTTAGAAGTGTTCAAAGTAGGTTCGTTGGAAATAAGCCATTTATAGACTACCTAAATCGTGATTCAAATTTAACTGTATTGAATTCACATCAACATCTGCATAAGTGATGTAGCTTGATGTGTGTGTCATCAGCATACATCCTAGGCAGGCATGAAGTTAGGCAGTTTGGCAAATCGTTGACGTAAATAAGAAATAAAAGGGGACCAAGAATTGTTCCCTGAGGTACTGCGCATTTATGCGAACAGATTCTAGAAAGGGAACCATTAACGAGACATCGTACAGAAATCGTGATGTTATTGTATATCGTATTTCGCAACTTTTTGTACTTTGCTCGGTCGCGTGGATCGTTCGATGCCATAGCTTTTCTTTTGGCAGCATCACGATCGCGCGTGCCTTTCTTTAATTCGGAATTGATCCAGGGTGCTTTTTTCGTTCTAGCGCGTCTAGTTCAGAGTGGACCATGAAAGTTAACAACATCAAGTGCGAAGTCAAGAGCGAAGTCAAGAGCGAAGCGAGCGTGGAGCGCCAGACACGGGCAACGGGAGAAGACGCACTAAGAAAATTTCTCTCAAAAAAGCGAAACGAAAGTGAAAAGTTCTCAGACAGTGAGGTTTGTGATAAAATCAAGAGGTTGGCTAACTGAACACAGTAATAATCTTTAACAATAGCAGTGATGTCATGATGACGTTCCTACTGTTGAAGAAGGAACTGGAACCATCCACTATCTTGGATCCTATCTTGAATTGATTAAAAGTGAATTCGATTTTAGATTTTACTTAAAACCCATATAAATCGAGGCAATCGAGAGAGGAAATTTGATCTGTAACAATAAAGCAATAATAAATTAGAAAAAAAAATAGGCTGAAATATAAAAATGTGAAAAAAAAGAAAGGAACTACTCCTTACACAGTATTAATTTATTTGCTGAAACGAAATTTGACGCACTTAGTCTCAGGTCCTCAGTGAGTCTAGACAGTCCATTTCAGATAGCTGCTGATGCAGAATTAGTGTAAACCATGAGTTGTTTTGTTAACGTATTCGAAAACAAGTGTTTGATCCCCGCAGATTGTGTGCAACATTCCTCATGACATCGTGTCAACATGGATTGTCGAAAAGACCATATTAAGTGAAAATAGAATACTATAAATTAAATTGAGACTACGAGTAGTCCCCATTTTTCCTCAGGGATAGTAGAACAAGTGAAACGAGAGCGCGGGTGAAAATCACCCCACGCGAGAAAACGCGACACGCCGCGTGTCGTCTTTTCTCGCGCGGGGTGATTTTCACGCGCGCTCGCGTTTCGCTCGCTCTACTATCCCTGAGGAAAAACAGTGGGTGACTACTCGTAGTCTATAAATTAAACATTTTTTCGGCCAGATGTTGTGTGAAAACAATTAGTTTCAAACTGCGCATTTCGAAAAAACCTCCAGAAGCATTTGGATTGATATCATCGGTGTTGGAGTTGTGCTTGAGTGAGAATGTAGTTAAAATATAGTGGACTGGCCTTACCGCCGCCTGCGTATTCAGCATTTGGCCCACGCACCGTGTTTAGAGTGTCTGCGACGCAGGCTATGAGTCGTTGCTGGTATCGGGCGCAATTTTTCATCAGCGGCCTTTGGAAAAGGGCGTGTTTTAACAATATTACAGTTGTTCTGTCCGAAAAAAGGTATTCCTAATGAATTTCAAAGTTTCCCAAAGAAAAGAAAGCTCCCTTAAGTTTACAATTTCATCCATTTATTCGCAGTTGTTTTATTATTTTTGTTTTTTCGGTGGACGTATTTTGTTTATGGTCATAAAGCTATTACCGATGACTAGTCAAAATATAATCTGACCAGCACTCCCAGTGAATCCCAGTCATCGGTGGAATATGATTTTTTTTTCTATCGAACTCAAAACCCGAGTAATCTATTATTAAAAGGGAGCGAAAAACAGTTCGAATCTTTTCAAAACTCCTGTATAAAAACTATGGTAAAACTATTTTACAATTACAAGTGATTATTGCCGTTCACTACAGTTTGAATGATTAATATCACTTAAAAGCCAAATGTAGAAGTATGCTCAAATTGTTGGTCGTCCGTCGTTCTCAACGATGCGGACTAAGAGCATGATCGTGCATCGAGTAAATCGGATTTGTTCAGGAGCACCCAACGACCGCGGTTTCCTCCTAAATACATTTAAAACACTTATTAGGCTATCCAGAGTAATTTTAGATTTCTAGAAATGCATTCTAAGCGGCGCTATAAAAATTGTATCTGTTCGGTCAGCCCGGGAAAACTTGAGTCTTTACGAAATAACAGAAGATTTAATATTATTTACCCGAAAATTTTAGATGCAATTTAACGTATTACGAAAGTGAGAATTTTTCTGATTTCTCTCTCCAACACTCTTTTGATAGCCTAACCTGGGGAACAACAATTTAACTTCAGAAAATCGGAGGGAATAGGCCATTGCACGCTGGCGTCATTTTACTACTACGAAAAGAATTCTTTTCGTTTTTCCTTTCATATTTAAATTTTAATTTGTAATCCCAGTGAGGTTTAAAAAACAAAAGCCCTAATTTGCACAAGAAAGCAAAACCCTGAACAACATTGCGACGACATTGTCTTGAATGCTTGCAACATTGTTCCAACAACCTTTAAGGCGATGTTACACGAGACGATTCGCAACGATAATTTTAACTCAACACAGCATTGCAACATTGTTGCGGCATTGTTTTCAATGGTTACAACATTGTTATGACATTGCAACGCTGTGTTGCGCTAAAAATCGTCCTTGCGAATCGTTCCGTGTAACATCAGATTACTTTTAGCATAACACGATTTTATATTTTGTTTGAGCAAACTATAAATATTATCGAGAGCTTCACTTTTAGCCCAGCCTAAATCTAAATATTAGATAAGAACGTCCTTGAGGTTATTACACACCGTAACATGAATGAAAAGATTTTTGTCATGTTATCGCAGAAAAAAAATATATTTTACATAATAATATAGTGCAACAACATTTTTGACACAGATATTCTTTCCAGCGGTTACCCAACCAAGTTAAAAGATTACGGAAATTCCAGGGGTGGGTTGGGGGCATGACAAGCATGACAAGCATCACAAGGGTGGGGGTCTAAAGCAAAAAAGCCCTCCGTGGGTGGGGGGGGTATGGATGTTTCGTGGATCTACACCTTATAGGCAGCCCGTTTTCAGTTCAGAGGTTTCCATCGTATGCAGGGGATATTATCTTATATAAGTCGGGCTGAGTGCTGAGGCTCGTGGTGAATTCGTAGATGGCCTCTAAATATTTGGTGTTCCTGTGGCTTCTTACCTGCCTCTAGCTCTCGGTGCAACTCCTTCAATAAGGGACTCTGGCTCCTAGTCTCCCCCCTTGATTTCCCTGCTCACAATCAGACGTATTTCTTGGCGTATCTTATTTATTAGGACTGACGACCGACAGTATAGACTACCATATTACTCAGACGAGGCTCCAGGTACCTTTAATACTCTCACATGTGCTTCCACTAGATCAAAGATTTTTCTCAGACCCTTCAAATCATTTTTAGAAGTGACAGGTGCATTGTTACGAAGACCTTTCGTATGTTTGTTGATAATCATTTGTTTATTTCCAAATGTGTCCTTCAAAAAAGCGATAGCCTCCTCATAATTTGATGCAGTTATGGATAGGATAAACCTGGAATGGCCTCTCACTGGCTGTTTTCTCCAAAATAGAGTTCAAATAATTGAACTTGTCAATGGTAGTGTTTTTATGAATAAAGGCCTCGTAACCGTCCCAAAATGTACTCCACTTTGTAACAAACATCCCCATCAAACTGTTTAAACTCAAACTTAGAAAGTTTAACTCGAGAGACCGTTTCATGTGTAGTTGGACTTGCGGGGGAATTAAGAAATTCAACAGAGTCATTTGAGGGTTCAACATTTCCAGGAACAACTTCAGGAGATACAGAAGGGCTCACTGGCGCCTTGTGTTTTGGCGCGTCCACGCTGCACGCAGGGGGTCTTGATGTTTCCAGAAAATAATCAATTCTTGCAACGGCAAGGCATATCAGTTTATTAATAGCCTGCGTAGCATGGCAGTTTTGGTTGGGCGCGCTAAGTGATAAAGGCGGGCGAGGGCAGAGAAACCGCGAGGAGATTGATTTTTACTTTTTCACTTTTCTCGCGGCTTTGCCGCTCGTTTTGGTGCGCTTCGCGCGCGAATTTTGCGGCTTCGCCGCTCGTGCACCCGGCTCTACAAAACCGCCATGCTACGCAGGCTAGTTCATAAACAAGATGTGCTTCGCAGATTCCATTTTCAGTGTCCTCTTCTTAACAGAATTTCCTCGTCTTGAACTTTCAGAGCTTCTAATTTAACGCGCAGAGTTTCCTTTTGCTGGCGGAGCTTCGACAAGTTTTGTGCTAACGTTTGCTTGTTCTCGTTCAAGTTAAAATCGCTGTTTGAAGTATTTAATTCCTCGTTAACTGCATAGGCGATACGTTTAACGGTGGTTCTATGTCCTTCACGCGTGGCCTTTATCCTTGACAGGCTTTTCCCTTTCGGTGGCGTCACCACTTCCACTTTTAGACAGTTGATTCGAGAAGGTTCCACACCCTGGGAGGGCACTTGGGTATTTTTTGGGTGGGTATGTGCCGCCGGGACTCCAAATTGGCACCCCGTTCTAAAAAAAAATTCCCCTGAAATTGATACCCCGTTCTAGAAATGGGCCAATTTTTTATACCCCGTTCTAGAATTCGCCCTAAAACTGAAACCCCGTTCTAGAAATGGGCCCATTTTTTATATTGCGTTCTAGAAAGTTTGTAAATTGAAATAGCCCTGTTTTTTTAAAAAGCTATTTCTTTATTTGTTCGACTTATACATCAAATAAATACTTCTTCATAAACAGCAACAATTTTAAGCAGAGGATAAAGCCGTGATCCACAATTTTTTATACCCCGTTCTAGAAAACGCCTCTGAAATGGATACCCCGTTCTAAATCAGGAGCTTCAAAATCACGACCCCGTTGGGCGGCACATACCCGTATAGGTAATGTATGGGAGTACCCCCCCCGGGGTTCCACAGTACCAGCGCGTAAACAAGATTTATCCGATTCGAGAATCACAACAACACGAGTTACAATGTACCTTACAACCACAAGAATTATCTCTTCAAGGAATGTCCGGCTCGAAGTGACTCCATGCAAAGAATGAGTAGAAGGCGTTAGGCCGCTTTAGTGATAATCATGATTTAATCCATGGAACCTAAGCGAAATCAAGCGGAGCAAATGGTTTTTCTCAATCCTATAATATACTATGGACACAAAAAAATGACAGGCAAGCAAGGAGTGCACACTAAAGTAGCTAAAAATAATCCTAACACGGCTAGTTTAGTTTCGACTAGTTTCAAACGGCGCAAAAATTCACCCTGATAAAATATCCATCAGCGACTGGCTTAATATTGTTTGAAGTAAGCTTGCCTTGCTATTAACTTTTGGTTTCTTTCACGGTTGAGTAAGAATGTGTGTTTTAAACATAGCGAACTGACGTCAATCATAATGGAATCGCCACAATGGTTCCATAATGGCATTAACAAAAGAGACTAATATTGTTTGAATTAGGATGATATGACCCCTTTTTTTAAGGTTAACGGCCATCGTTTATGGTCACAAAGCCAATGACTGAGATAACACGTCATAACTTGACCACGCAGCACACCGAGTGAATCTGACGTTCACTTCATTTGTTAATCTTCCTTTGATCCGACTGCGAGAACCTTTAGGCCGAATCTACAAAGTTACTGGTGAGTTAACAGCCCTCAGTCTTTTGTCTCTATAGTTCTCCTAATATTCCGTGTAATCAACGGAAACAAGATTTCTTAGCGGTTCGTGATTGTGCTTGATTTTTCTAGTTAACTCGAAGGAAACTGAGCATCGAAAAATAGCTCGGATTGTGCGAAATAAAGTGTTGCACTTTTTTAATTAAGTAACGATTAGTTTACTATGGCCGTTTGCAAAATCCGTTTACTACATTCCAAATTGCTTAGAAGCTTTTAAATCTACTGAAGGTAACTATGCATATAAAGTTTCTGCACGTCACTTAACTTATCGCTAGGGTTAAGTTCCTGTTTACTCTACTGCATCTCCATACTAATATGATGTTGGTCAGTGTATTAAATGGAATATGCCAGTGATGTTAATCGAACGTTTGATGGTTATTCGAACGTTCTTTACAGCAGCCGAACACAACATCAAAATCAAAGAAAGCACTCTTGACTAGTAAATCGAACACTATCGAACGTTTGATTACCTACAAACGATATTAGTCGAAGTCACACTGTCAGTGTTTATTTAAAGTTAATGAAATATGACTCAGGGTCATCATCGACACCCAGTAATGAGTTGAGCACAGAATTGACCTAATATAGCAATATCCTTTGACATATTCGAGCAGGACCAAGTGGATTGGCCCCGGCTCTAGCAGAGTGTAGGAAGCAATTAAGTGCCACTGTCAGAGAAAGCCGGGTAGGAGCAAAAGATCGAGGTCAGCGTTTGACCTCCACCTTTTTACCATATAAAAGCAACCTGAAAAGAATGAAAAGATTATCAACGGTGGTATTTTCGGAAGTTGGTGGGTTTTTTATTTTAAGATAAACATTTTCTTGAAATCTGGGCCTTACACGGGCCTAAAAAAGCTGATTTTCGGCCAACTTTGGTTGAACCAACATGAAAGAAAGCAAAGTGCGAAAAAGTTGCCATACGTTTTTTCGCATCTCCAACCAACAGTAAACTGATTGAAGTATAACAATTTTTCTTGGGCTTAACTCTTTGTTTTCAATGTCGCACTTGATATTAGCACCGAATTGGAAACGAATGTGGGCCAAATTTTGGCCATTTTCGCAGTGTTCTTTTTCAAACGTGCGTGGTTTATTTTTAAAGAAAATTATTGTATCAGTAGCCTGACGTTGTACCTTTATTAAAATTCAGCAAACTTAAAATTGGTATCTTTAGGTAAATAGCTATGGCCGGCGTTGAAAGATACACCAACATGCCATCAAGCAGAAATTTTTCCCGCAAAATTTTCAGAGAAGAAATAATATACAGAAATATTTGTCTGGACAATAAGTCGAAAATTTACTAGACAAAGATCAGCTAAGGTAATCAGGTTGTTTAGATACCTGTGGAAGAGTATTTACTTCTAAACATCGACACAGGTAAGCGTTTGACCTTTTGAAACACCCCTTATACAAAACGGAATTTTTTTTCCGCCAAAAAGAATTATGTGTCACGCTGCACTGAATCCCAGCGGATTTAGTCTCCGCAAAGTCCGACCTTCACAATCATAAGAAAAACCATTCAAAGTTAATAATAACGAGGATAATCTGATAAACTGTGTCAATTCAGTAAGGTAAAAAGACAAATATATCAGACTAGCCGTCTTGTTTTGCTTGCCTGTAGTGGTACAAACTATTACGAACTATTTTTAAAGCTTTTTCACTTGCTTTTGCCTCCAGTAACCAAAATGTAAGACTTCAAGCAGTGCTGTGGCAGATATCTTATCGCTCAGTCCATGATAATCAGGCTTGATTCTTCGTCAAGCTGAGTACTGAGAGCGTTCTGTTTTTTTCTTCTTGATTAACAGATCGAAGCAAATGTGCTTTCCAGGCTTGAACTGCTCGAGAGCACTCCTTATTTTCGAAGTTTATTCTTGCTCTCGTTTCGTCTCTGATGACTAATAAGTCATCGATCGGCTTTAATATGTCCCGGAATCTCAAATCAAGAGAAGAAGACTACACGCCAGCTTCCTGTAAAAAATTAGTTAGATCATGAATAACCATTACCAGCCAAGCCTTGGTCCAATAGTTGAATTCATTGAGATGAATTGACTATCTCCGCCTTTATTATACTGCGTTTATATGTATGTAGTTGCACTGTAAGCACTTCTCCTATTCTGACGTTTCATCATTGGCCAGTTCTTAGATAATAGCAAACTATTTGTGACATCTATCCAGGCAGTGGACTAATAAATCCTAACATCAGTAGCCTGGGACAGGGTTCCGCATGGGCGGAAAAAAGTCGAAAAATACATCAGCAGGGGAGAAAAAAAATCGACTAGTGAAGCGAGCCGAGCGATAGTCTGGGATGGGGAAAAGGGTGGCGCCCTGTTTCATCTCGTTTTTTGCCTTTTTCTCTTACTGCGGAGCATAGACCCAGGCTATAACGTTATTTATTTTGCACACCTTAAATCATGCAAACGAACTCATGTTCTTCACAAACTAGTCCTTACCAGATAAACTCCACTTAAATTATTCCTTAGAAAATATATAATGGAAACTAAAGCGTCTCCTGAAAGCGTAAAATATGCAGCAACCCATAAAAAAAGAAAATGTTTGCTTCATTTTGTAAGAACATCGCATCTTCAGGATGGGTTCCCCTATGTTTTGAATCCCGTTAACAAAATTTATACAAACATGGACTTGGCTATCCCCCTTGGGTTAGAATTTAGGGAACTGGACCGGTCTTCTGGGACTGCATGGGTTCAAATCCCTTTGTTCACGTGTTTCTCTCATTGTAAATATCACATTTTTCCCCATTTTTAATTTCATCGCCAGTTCCAACTATATAATGTAAACTTCACCTAGTAAACTCAAGTAATAAGTGAGTCAACCCCCGCTTTCGTTCAGGACTGGACTTTATACAATCCTATTGCTTACCTGTGCCATGCCTACATTCAAATATAGATCAAAATCACTTTTCTCGCGTATCTTATAGTTTTCCAACCTACGATTTGTGCAGATTGTTATCAAGAGTAAACAACAACAGAAAACAATCAGAATCGCAGCCCACTCATCACAATGTGCCACGCCCCTACCCCTCCCTTCCAGACACTTTTACTGGAAATGAACAAAGCAAGAAGATCACAATTCATTTTGCTAAGCCAATGGTATTTTTCTTCTTAATTTTTTGTATAAACATAATACATGTTGACTGTAAAGTTTTTGTGAAACGTTTTGTATATAACTGATAATACTCTCACTAGTCCAATTCTTATATGAGGCATAATTCGCAGACTTTTAGCTGAGCACGTACGCAAACAACTTTAAAATAAGATTGGCTTTTGATAAGTGTGAAATTTATCAGCTTCGCTTTATTGTATTGGCATTTTTTATTTCATTGGCATACATCTTTTGTACCTCGTATAATATTAGTATAATATCTCGTATAATATCGTCATTCCATGGTTTTATGCTGTTTACTTTTGTTCAACATCACATGCCTCTAAAAACTACTGTAACTGAAGACATGAATGAACAGTGCAATGAACTGCACGTATTGGACGTCACATAACCTAAACCGCACGTGAGTATGCGAGAATTGACTAAATGTAAGAGAAGTCTTCACTCACCTGCCCCGATAGGAACAATCTCCTTGAACTCAACAAATATTTCTGCTGAAATTTTTGCATTAACACGTCTAATAATAATAATAATAATACACTTTATTTAAAGAGGGTAGCACGGAATAGTTACAGACTCTAGTAAACTTGTGGCCCTCTATCTAGAGGGACTAAGTCACCTCTTCAACCCTTGATGAGCCGGGTAACAGCAAATGTAATTCTTACGGCCAGGCCAGTCGGTAGTTACGTGTTTTCTATGTTTTGGGCTAATGGTTAGAGCCTCTTTTTTTCTTCTCATAAGATACCAATATGTCCTACCCGATTTAACTTAACCATTATCCAGCAAAGCAGGCAGTTTTTCGTCGGAAGGCTTACATGACAAATCAAATCAATCCTAAATGCAAGTTAAGACACACTCTGATCTTATCACGGTATTATGTAAACAACAGTTTTCGGTAGACATCAGTAATTAAACACAAATTTTACATATTTCCTCCTATCATTTTACTAATTGTACCGTTCAGCAAAGATAGACAAAGTAACGTCGAATAAATTCACAGGGGTTCCATGTAGCGTGACACGAAAACAAAAAGATTTCGCGGGAAAATTGGGCCAATTTCATTCCGTCAGTTGATATCTGATTTTATTAAAAATAAACGCGGACTTGATCAAAATTACAACCTAATAGCCACTAACAAGTGAAAAAGATTCAATCTGATCACCTTCTTTAAGACCTTGCTGAGGATGTGTGAGCTCAATGCCGAGAGAAGTTGATGGAAAAAAATTCGTTGGTGAAAATTTGGCGGAAAATTTGTGGCTTCACGCTATTTTAGTGGAACTTTCCAAGTCAGTAATTCGGAGTTACTGAGAGATACTATTTTTAAGTTTGCTGCATTTTAGCAAAGCGAAAAGTAACTTTCTTTAAAAAAACCCACCAACTTCTGAAAATACCACCGTTGATAATCTTTTCAAGTGGCTTTCCTATGGTAAAAAGGTGGAGATCAAACGCCGACCTCGATCTTTTGCTCCTGCCCGGTTTTCTCTGACAATAATAATAATCAATGACAATAATAATATAATAATGATAATAATAATAATAAACTTATTAACTTTCATTATATTCTACACTAAGTGGGGTCACCTACAATAGAATTCGGCTCAAGAATGAAGCACGTATATAGGACTTAGTCACGTGTTGAGAGACAAATAAATGCTCTGCTAGATTATACTCTCTAATATAAACAGGCTTTTCAAACTTTTGTGCAACTTCACCGTCTAATTTCATCTCTAAAATACGTTTCGTCAGCTCGTAAAAGAAATGCAACGAAGTGAAGCTGAAGGTTACCAACAAGCCTCGCTTTCCGAGCAAAAAGTGGACGGTGAAGACTTCATCCAAACAGATGTCTGCCCCAAAGCTGGAGATGTAATCTTGGATTTAGGCTGCGGTACAGGAGAGCTGTCAGCATATCTAGCTGAGCTGGTAGGACCCGAAGGAAAGGTTATTGGTGTCGATCCTGACAAGGAACGAATTCAACTGGCAGAAGAGTCGTACAGTCAAATCGAAAATCTCTCTTTTGTAGAAGGGAGTGCCATAAACTTCCCAGGAATTGGTGCTGAAGTCTACGACATCATTTTCAGTAATCACGCTCTTCATTGGATGACTAACAAGCAACAAGTCTTCAACAACATGTTTGACAGTCTTAAGGTTGGTGGAAAAGTAGCGGTTCAATACATGTCCTATCTACCCTTGTTTGATTACAACGCTTACGTGCTACTGAATCCCGAAAACGCAGAGCGTATTTTTCGTTTGTTTCATCTTGAGTCAAAGACGAAGATCGAGCAGTATTGTTTATCGGCGGGATTTGAAATCATTCGGAGTTTTGACACCCACTGCAAGGGGCTTGTGTTTGAAACCGTTCAGGAGCTCCTCGAGTGGCAATGGTCCGGTACATATGGCGTGTTTGATCCTTCACTTGTCACTGAAGAGCGTTTGCAAAAGTATCTAGCTCCCTACACTGATGAAGACGGAAAGCTCTCTCTTGACTTTCGAGGAATGAAGCATGAAAAGGTTACTGCTTCCCGACTGAAAGCCGTCAAGAAAGGAAAAGAACATTCATAACGAACTCTCCCTCACCTTTTAGCTGTAAAAGGCTAACGATACGATAATATGAACAGTCTGCCCTCAGCTGTCAGGCAAGCAACTTCTCTAACTAATTTTCGACGATTATTAATTAATTCCGAAACGGAGTTCGTGAAAATTACAACAGGCTATAATTTACCTTCCTTTTCTTAGTTAGTAACATGTTTGTATTATCGATGCTGAATCTTTCAGGACATAGTCTGCAATGATACGTTTTATTTTTTTTTCCGTATATTACATTGATGGAAATATTTACTTATTTTTGGATAATGCCTGATGTTTGTAACCGTGTATAAATAAAGATGATGATTCAGAATGGGCCGCCTTTTTTGTGGCTTCCTGTGACCACGGGGGGCTTCCTAGCCCCCTCCCCCCTCCTCCCCCCGTCCCCCTCATTTTTCAGGCAAGTGAAGTCAAGCGCGAAGCGGGCGTGGAGCGCCAGACACGTGCAACTGGGGAAGACGCACTAAGAAAATTTCTCTCAAAAAAGCGAAACGAAAGCGAAAAGTTCTCAGACAGTGAGGTTTGTGATAAAATCAAGAGGTTGGCTAACTGAACAAATTGGTAATCTTTAATAATAGCAGTGATGTCATGATGACGTCCTTATTGTTGAAGGAGGAACTGGAACCATCCACCATCTTGGATCTGACATTTTTAATTGATTAAAAGTGAATTCGATTTTAGATTTTACTTATCGAGGCAATCGAGAGAGAAAATTTGATCTGTGTATAACAGGATGCTTAGGAAGCAAAAAACTTTGCAAGTTATGAAATCCGAGAGAAATGAACATTGTCGAAAACTGAGCTTAGCCCTGCCATTTTGGTCATTTTAAATTCATAGTTTTGCTCAAATTAGTCACCAACAAGCCT
>CALNXK010000019.1:2900000-2907500 GCA_942486035.1 Porites lobata | reverse complement strand
CTAAACGTATTAATTTGGCAGAATTATCTGCTGATATTAACGACTTCACGCGACGCATGCGTTTAAAAGAATATTTTCATGATCACAATAACAGCACTCAACCTAACGAGCACAACCCATTTCACAACAAAAGCTCATGGACGCCTCCTACTGATCGAGACCCTGCACTTAACACGTACGTAGACGCCATTAAACATGACATCCTTACAGTTAATCGTAATCACATCACCGACAACTTGACAAAAGAGGAACGACAAGCATTACGCAACCTCAAGAAGCGACAAGACATAATAATCAAACCAGCTGACAAAGGCTCGGGAACGGTTGTTATGGACAAATCGTGGTACATAGACGAATGCAACCGACAGTTAAATGACGCTAAATTCTACAGACAACTAGACGGGGACATTACTGATACTATTCAACAGCGTGTTACGGTCTACATTGAACGTATGTTTAACGACGGTTACATTGACGAAAAGACTAAAAAGTACGTAGTACAAACACACGTGAAACCAGGACGTTTTTACATACTACCTAAAATACATAAAACTGGAAATCCTGGACGCCCCATAGTTTCATCTAACAGCCACCCTACTGAACGCATCTCACAATTTGTTGACTACTACATTAACCCTCTCGTCTCTACCTTGGATTCACACATTAAAGACACTACTGACTTCCTTAATAAACTTTCTAACCTCGGTAACCTACCTAACAACGCTATTCTTGTAACTCTTGATGTGTCATCGCTCTACACCAACATTCCACACAATCAAGGAATTGATGCATGCCGTCATTTTCTTGATACCCGCCCTAACAAACACATCCCCACAGAGACACCTTGTGATCTCCTACGCATGATTCTCACCATGAATAATTTCACATTTAGCCAACAGCATTATCTTCAAATCCATGGTACTGTTATGGGTACTAAAATGGCTCCTTCTTTTGCTAACCTTTTTCTTGGTATGTTCGAAACCAACGCTCTCACAGACGCCCCTTGGCAGCCTCACACATGGTGGAGATATATCGATGATATTTTCGTGATCTGGACAGAAGGTTCAGATCGTTTGAAAATATTCGTCGATTATCCCAATAACATTCATCCCACTGCTAAGTTCACTAGCTCTCACTCACTTACTAACGTTCCTTTTCTCGACGTCATGGTGTCTCTACATAACGGTATAATTGAAACTGATCTATTTACTAAACCCACGGATAAACATCAGCACCTTCTCAGCTCATCATGCCATCCTCACCACACTAAGAAAGCCATTCCGTTCAGCTTAGCCCTCCGCCTCCGCCGCATCTGCTCTACAGACGCTAAGTTTAAACATCGCATTAATGAACTTAAAACATATCTCCTTGCTCGTGGTTATAATAATAATTTCCTAGAAAAACAGTTCCTACGCGCTGCTAATATTTCTCGTACTAACGCGTTACAGACTAAACCCAAAGCTTCTAACGATGTTGTACCATTTGTTGTCACATATAACCCAGCACTTCCACGCATTTCTAATATCCTACGCAAACATTTTAACATCTTACACTCCTCTAACCGTTGCAAAGACGTCTTTAAGCAACCGCCTTTTGTTGCTTACAGACGTAGCTCTAATCTTCGTGACCTTTTAGTTAAAGCACAACTACCCGTTAACTCCACCAATCATTTTCCGCCGGGCTCCTTCCGCTATGGACAGAATTGTGCCACTTGTCCATACATTACTAACGGCCTAACAAGTTATACCTTTTTCGCTACAGGTGAAACACGCTCCATCACTTCACACATTACTTGTAACACTAAAAATGTTATCTACATGGTTCAATGTAACCGTTGTAATTTACAATATATAGGTGAAACTAAGCGACGTCTCAAGGACAGATTTAACGAACACAGACGTGCAGTCGACAAAACTAACATTAAATCTAAACCCACTACTGTTTCTGAATACTTTCTTTCTCACTCTAACCATTCTCATACTGACATGCAGTTAATCCCACTAGAGAAAATTCATTCTTCACGTGACTCAGTTTGTAAGGCCAGGGAGTCGCATTTGATAGATAAGGCCATGACTCTTGAACCTCATGGCCTAAACCGCCGTGACGAATTATTGTAATCCATATCCTTAGTATTTTTCCCTTCCAGTTTTTATGTTGTACGTCATTTCCGCCTCTCCCTTTTATTTCGACATTCTCCATCTATATAATATTGTGATTGCTACATAAGTTCAGTAACATCTGTAAACCTGAAGAAGGCTGGTATGGCCAGCCGAAATATTGTTATAAAAAACAATACATGTCGTTTTAAATCAGCTTTGCAGTAGTCTATAGATGAGCGTCCTTACCATTTACATAAATACCGTAAAATTCCGAAAATAAGCCCCTCCAAATATAAGCCCCCTGGGGGCTTGTACTTGGAAAATAGCCCTCAAATATATAGTAAAACAAAGCAAAAATGGTAGATTTATTCCCAGCTATGAGGCTAGCCCAATCGATTTTGAAACGCAAATTTCCCTCCGTAGATAAGCCCTTCCAAAAATAAGCCCCTCAAAAAGCGCCTTTGAAAAATATAAGCCCCGGGGCTTATTTTCGGAATTTTACGGTATCTGAAAACTGCAAAGTACAGTATACGTTAATGTACAAGTCGGAAAATAAACAATTATTGGACTGAGGTTATTGTGATATCCGAAATAATCTTTGTCGAGGCCGATAAAACTTATCTAGACCTTGATTATTTAAGATACCACAAAAACCGAATCTAATACTTGTTTTATTACACATTGTTTTGGAAGAAAATAACTGCTATATTAACACAACTTCCCACGGAACACAGACTGACAATGCTGCTTGGAAATCATGCTTTGCGCGCAACCTGGCTACAAATTAGTCAGTAGTTGCCAGCAGCAGATATCTGTGACTAATCTGTAAGTCGCGCTGATTTTCAAAATTAACTGTAGGCTCTCGGCCTATGAGAAAATAGCCTGAACTTCATCCAATTGCTTCGAGTCGTTTTCTCCTCTTAGCAACGTCTGAATCGACCGGCCGGTGACGTCACTACTACCTGTAAACCAGATAGTGATTCTGATTGGTTGATTGTCTAAACATTCGCATAATTATGTATAATTATGAGAAATTTTAGCGGGATTGTAGCTTGATATTCAGCGGATCGCATCGGTCGCATGCTTGCGTGGAATTCAAACGTTTTGATGATAATCTTCATCGTAAACGGCAAAATTGCCTTTGTCCACGAAACTGAATTGCTAAATTGAACGGAGAAAGAAGAATCATTGCAGAGAGTCGGTAGGTTTTTCATTTGGAGCCGCTTTGTGGTTTCCGCAGTGATTGGAGATTGTTATTTATGTAAAGTTTCTGAGACCAAGTGTCATGTTTTCATTTCGACCTTCCTGCTATTTTCACCGACAAGTGTAATGATTCTGTTAGCTTTTCTTTCTAGTTTCCTTGTTTTCTTTTTTCTTCGTTAAGGACCAAATAGCTTCTTTTCAATCAAAGGTAATTGCAGTGTTTTTATACAAAGTGTTTCGTGTGTGTATTTATTTCATTGCATTATTGCGACCGAGTTTGGGTTACAACCGGTTCAGAGCACTGCATGCAGTTGATAGTGTGAACGTTAAACGTGAATTACGACCGAAAAGAGCAAAGCAATTCTCTTACTGTCAACTCTTCTGTATCATGTGGACATTTCCAAACGATATTTCTTGCTTTGCCACTTGAAAATCGTGGTTTACTTTTTGCATAAATTAAAGCAAAGGAGTAGTGACGTCACCGAACAGCATTACGGCCGGTCGATTCAGACGTTACTGAGGGAGTAATAACGACTCAAAGTAACCGGATGAAATTCAGGCTAATGAGAAGAAAGATAGTGAGACTAATGTACAATTCCAGATTCCAAAGCCCAGGATTCCGGATTTTGCAAGCACAAATGTCTCGGATTCCGGAATCCCGGGAGTTTTTGATGTCGGTTATTGCTTTTTTTGTTTCTTTTTCCAAAGAGAAACAGCACATCTTCAAGCGCGCTCCGATGCCTTCTTGATGGCTAGGAGTTGGCAAACAGGCATTTCATGTTTCATTCCTCGAAAGTCAAGACAGGGCTTTCCGTTTTCATCAGTGTAAGGAGCTAGATACTTTTGTAGTCGCTCTTCAGTAACAAGGGAAGGATCAAATACACCATGTGTAGTCGACCAATGCCATTTGAGAAGCTCCTCAACGTATTCAAATACCAGTTCTACGCATTCAGTCTGAACACTCCGGGTTATTTCAAATCCTGCCGATAAGCAATACTGCTCGATCTTTGTCTTCCCCTCACAATGATACATACCCAAAATACGATCGGCATTCTCTGGATTCAGCAGCACATACGCGTTTCGCTCAAACGGGGGCAGTTGGGAGATGCATTGAAAGGCTATTTTCCCTCCAGGTTTTAGACATGTGAACAAGTTGTTAAAGACTTGCTGCTTCTTTTTCATAAAATGAAGGGCATAATTACTGAAAATAATATCGCAGGGCTCCAAGCCAATCCGTGGAAAGGTTAAAGAACTTCCCTCAAGAAACGAGAGATTCTTGACTTGCTTGTGAGTCTCTTTGGCCAGCTGAATTCTTTCGTTATCAGGATCGACACCAATGACCTTTCCTCCGGGTCCTACCAACTCAGCGAGGTATGAAGACAGTTCTCCTGTGCCGCAGCCTAAATCCAAGATGATGTCTCCGTCTTTGGGGCAGACATTTGTTTGAATAAAAGTTTCATTGTCCAACTTTTGCACGGAAATCGCGGCTTGTCTGTATCCCTCAGCTACTATGCTATTAGAGTTGGAATCTGCCATTTTATTTCCGTCTCCTTCGATTACTAAGAGATGATTTTCTATTCAAGAACAATACTTGATGTTTAGAAGGTGGAACAAAAATGGAATGCTACAAAAAAGCAGGAACAAACGTTCCGTTTTGTTGTTACTGTGTCATATCTGACAGTTTTACCCGTTTGAATCATACCGTCAAATAATGACTGTGCTCACGTCAAGACGAACTACAAATTTTACCGATTCAGTTAATTTGACCGAACCATACCCTCCTGATCCGTGGAAAGAAGTTTGATGTCACTGGTGCTATGTATACAAAGAGAAAGCTTGGCTTTTGGAACCACTCAGTCGAAAACGCAATTTGTATTGCTGCACGTAAAGCGATTTTAACCATTAAGGCTGATGATAGCTTGAAAATTAAGGTTGATATCTAGTTCAAATTACCCTGCTCTGCCTGTGAGCAGCGGTTTCTCCAAGCCGGACACGACGCTACGAAGGGAGAGAAACCACTGCGAGCTACCGTTTGCTTCTTTGATCGAGCCATCGTCCATCGTCATGGGCGAATAAATTAACTTTGAACAGGTAAAACCTGTTTTAAGTTAAGGCATATTTGCAGGCTTACGCTTATAACTGCTGCTTTAACGCGAGCCTGGCCTGCTGTGAATTTCCGCTCTTTCAGTCTTCATCGCGATTGTTCCTTCCCACACAGTAATTTTCAAGGAGTTATAATAATTCCTCTAGTGGGGTTAATTCAACTCCTTACAGCGGAGTTATTTTTGGGGGGAAGTTATTTTAATTTCAAAAAGGAGTTTAAAGAACTCTTTTTCAGGAGTAAAAATCACCCCACGTATTGAGCAGTTAATTAAAAATGACCCCAAAAAAGGAGTTATCCTGTACCTAAAATTTTTCTCCACCTTCAGAGTTAAAGCAACTCCAAAAAGAGTAATAACAACCCATGCAAGGAGTAAAAATAACCCCATTTTAGGAGTTATTTTAACTCCAGACTGGGAGTTAAAAGAACTCTTTTTCAGGATTTAAAGTAACCCCATAAAAGGGGTTATCTTGTACCTAAGATTTTTACTCCATTTTTGGAGTTACAATAACTTCCTAAGAATTACTGTGCACTTACTTTGTTATCTGTGGGCGAGCCCAGCTGGAGTTGCATTCCAAGGGTCCGTATCCAAGTTCAGAAAGAGAAACAAAATTTGGCCGTTGCATGTTCACGTTCTCCCTAAAACGCGCAATAAGGCATTTTCACGTCGTTTTTGTGCACAAACGGCAAAGAAATATACTAACAAAACTGCGCGTGCAAAGTTGTTAAAGTCCCTAATGTTTCCTGCGAAACAAGAGGAAGTAAAGTCATTTGACCTATTGACGTAGGCGTCACATGGACGCGCATGCTTGATGGAAAAGCAAACGGTCGCTAGCAGTAATTTCTCTCCCTTCGTAGCGTAGCGTCCGGCCTGGAGAAACCACTGCTCACAAGCAGAGCAGGGTAATTTGAACCAGATTTCAAGCTATCATCAGCCTTTTTATCAAGTGAGTCTGTGATTGAGTAACCCCCCAAAACTATCGCCTGAGTATCAGGCCTTCCTAAGGGGCTAGGGGAGAGGAGATTTTAGATGGGGGAGGGGGAAGGGGGAGAAGAGAAAGGAAGGCCTGACATGAAAACCATTCAGCAAATCGTGTGACACATCCAAAATCTGGATGTGGCACACAATACCCCCTGACGTCACCGACCGCAAGAGCGATCGGCAAGGAGAAGCCATTGAAATTTTTCATAGATGTTTTGATTTATGTTACCGGTATGTGATACTTTTGCTGCTGCTTGATAATTTCTAGGCATAGGTGTTTCACCATCGCACCTTCCTATTTATCATGATTTATTCTTGCAGCTCCTTCAACCACCCGAGAATACGAGGGATAACATCAGCTTTTCAGCTGCCAGACAAGTGCCTGATGTAACTCTGTAAACAAAAGCAATTTACAATTTTCCGGGCACACGTTTATTTACAAACAGGGCGTTGGCGATCTTACATTAGCACATTTCCTAAAACATGTTATAATTCCTCAAAAACGGCAGGTTTTACATTACAGGTATTCGAAAACTCCTCATCGGAGGTTTCAGAAAAAAGCGAAATCGTAGCAACACAAGCACCGGAGCTCGGCCAGACCATAAAGTGAGATTTATTTTAGGCGAGCTTTTTGAAACGTGAAGCTGAAAACCCAATGACCGAAAGTGATTTTGATTGGATGGTATCGAATCGTGCTGTGTGGGGGTGGAAGGCTCCAGTAAAAGCCTCTGTGTCAGGCGTTTCTCTCCTTCAGCTCTCTCCCTTTTTCGTAGCCTGCGTAGCAAGCGTTTCCTCGCGAGGTTCGTCTAGAAAGCTGAGACAAGAGCAAAAAAAATGAATGACGGGGGAGGGGGAGGGAAACGAAGGGACCGCTTGCCCGCAAACCCCACGATTTTGAAAAACTGCGTTCGCCCACGAACCCAGCTTCTGATTGGCGTGGTGCGGGTAGTGTTTATTACTTAGCATTCGAAACATCAATCAAACCAGGTATGCTTTGTTTTCGTGCGTCACAGATCTGGTCTCATCCGATTTGGGGTCGCAGATTACAAATGCTTTGGACTGATATTTATTGGAATCGTGTTTGTGCGAAGGTTTATGAGATCAGAGTCTTCAAA
>CALNXK010000019.1:2772500-2895000 GCA_942486035.1 Porites lobata | reverse complement strand
GTAGATCCTAGTACTAGGGACAAACCAGACAATAACAGCGACGGCTCATTCAGTGGTAATTAAGGCAATAAAAGCCGTTTGGCGTTACTACGAGCTGATTATAGATCGTTTTCACATGACGTCACGGTGGCCATATTTGTGTACAAAAAACTGAATCGGCGGTCATGTTTGTGTACAAAAAAAAAAAAAAAATCCTGTGGGAATCAAACTCTTTTCACACGTTAAAACTTTCTTTTATTACTGAAAACTGATTGTGATGATTCGAACCTCAAGACTAGTTCTGTCCCCAAGATACAGTATCAAACCACAAGATAGAGTACAAAGTGCCAACAAAAGAAGCGAGTAATCGACACTCAGTTGCTCAGGTGTCGAAAGCGAGTCAAATACATTCGGACGACACGACCACGATCGCGAGAAAGAGGAGGCGAAATTTCTTTTCAGCATCCAACGAAGAAGAGAACCAGCAAAATTTGACCATGTAACTAACGTAAGTGTAACATGCACTATTGGCCTGTGTCACAGATGTAATGCCATTAATGATACCGACCTTGCACATCGAGGGCCAAGTTTCCCTGAATTAAGGAGGGATAGTTTATTAATCAGGGTAAGTTAATAGATTGGTTTGTAAAGTTCTCTCATTTTATATTACAGGGTTGTTCTGTATTGCGGGTGGCGAAAGAAAACACGACCACAGAGCCCCTGATTCACTTGAGAGGCTCAACAGCCAGCTGGAAGATACGCAATTCATTAGTGATACGCAGTGGAGTGATACGTGCTCAATCATTAGCAGATATGAAATAGATCGGGAGCTTAGACCAGAGCCAGGCCAGGGAGAAACGGGCGAAGACAGTGAACAGGAGGCAGAAAAAGTTCCGGAAACTCCATCGCTGTTTGCCGCCGGAGTCTCGACTGCCCATCGTGGATGAAATCATGGCGGGTCACATGAGCTATAAACTATAATTAACTACTACAACACAAAAACCCGAACAAGATTTTAGAAAATCAAAGACTACTAATTTCCTTACTGTCAACTTTCTTAGGACACACACAAAGTAGCGGGTTTCAGGGGTTTCATCAAGTAATATATTGAACGCCATTACTAGCAATTGTAAGTTTGTAATTCTATGGTGTTAATTTACCAGAGAAAGAGCCACGCCAATTTTTTCCTTAATCAAAAGATTATTACTCTTTGTTGATCAAAAAGAAGGCTTGTTTTCCAAATTTTGCACAAAAACTGAAGTTCGACTTCAATCTATCTAATGACGGCCTAAAAAAAGCATTTCTCTTGCCTCAATTCTGTTGCTTTTGAACCTTATGTTAAAGCCTTTCAATTAAAGTACTTAACTCTATACTTTTCACCAATTCAAAGTTGTTCAAGATTGAGTGCAAGACAGATAATTTGTGCTCTTCCTGCAAACAGGAATCAGAAACGATCAAACATTTTTTTGTGTGTGTCTGTCCTTATTCGAATTTATTCTGGAAAAATGTTGAATCATACTATAAAGCTTTAAGACAACAACAAGTTCATCTAGCTTAAAAGGACATTCTGATTGATATTCTTACTTCTGAGGCCTTTACTGAATTATCTTATACTTATAGGGAATATTTATTTATGGAGTTGCAGAAGGAATGAAGTACTACCGAATATAGATAGTTTTATAGTTAAGGTAAATATTAAGTACGAAGCAGAAAAACACATTTGTACCAAAAACAAGAGTTTAAAAAAATTGATGGACAAGTGGACTTTGTAATGCATTTTTCCCTCTTATTTACTTAAAAGGCACTGCTGTACAGCTGTATTTGTCAATTAATATAGGCATATCATCGGGATAAGTTACTGTATCGATTGTAAAATTGTTTGTGTGCATGTGTGTATCTAAGTATGTTTGTGATAACTATTATACTTTGAAGCACAACAACAACAACAATAATAATAATAATAATAATACTTTGTAATTCTATGGTATTAATTTACCAGAGAAAGAGCAACGCCAATGTTTTCCTTTTTTGCAATTAGTTCTTGTGGCTACATCGTGACTGGTTTTGGTCTCTAATGTTTACCGCGGACGTAAAAAACTGAATCCCATAAATGTTAGGTAGTTGACATGCCTAGTGAGAAACTGACTTCGCTTTTTTATGGGGAATTTAGTACAGTATATTTCAGCATACGAGATATAAATTGTATAATTTCATTGTAGACTTTTTACGGATAATTTAACTAAACATTGCACAATTTCATTGTTACAAACGTTGCAAACATTGCATAATTTCAGGGACTTTTTAAGTAGGGTGACCTTGTAACTTCCTTTTCAAGATGCCTTCTTATATTTTATTTGCAATTGTATATTTAGTCCTGTGATATTTGCATCTTGAATAAAGGATGTATGTTATAACTTCATTGTAGACTTATTCTTTGTTTGGAATTAAAAGTTTAAGTTGAATTCGTAGTTATTTTCTCAAAGCTGATCGCCTCATTTCAATTGTCCCTTACTTCACCTCTATTTTGAGCAACAGCGGTCAGCTTAACCAAGTCCCAGTAACTTGTGTCTATTGTCTTCACCCGCATTACTAAAACTGAACCAACTTAAGCGAAGAATTACTGGAGGCAAACAAAACAAATCAGTGAACAACAATTCCTCTTTTGTGCAGGTCACTTGAGTTTAAACGAAAAGTAAGAAACTAATTCCTAGTTTTTGTTAGAAGTTTGTTACATGATAATCGGTCTCTGGCCCAAAAGAGAGCTTATTTGGAGCAATTTGGATCTCAAGACGAAAATGTCACGTACGATACTCATGCGTAAAACCCTTAATTTGCTTCGAATCATCGCATGAACAGGGCGAACGCTTTGTGACCTAACATGTTTACAGTGAACGGTACTGTATGTTGTACAAGGAGTATGTTACACCCTTATTAAAGTTAAACTTTGTTGGTTAGGCCTATGGTCAGTTTTGCTTGTTCTTTAGGCACAAGTCAATATGGAATGGTATCCAGGCTCTCACTGTAGATGGCAGATCTTCTCCCTCTGTTGTAAGTGCTAATGGTATTGGTGCAAATTTGGGAACTACAGCACAGAGAAATGTGTGTTGTCCAAGGGCAGTTTCCTTATGACAAGTGTGACTGTACTGTTTAGTACAGATGGTTCATGACTGAGTTAGAGGATATCACTGTAGTTGATAACACTCAAAGTTTGCTAAAAATGGTTTCATGAGCAGAATAGCAGCTCCGTACTAATTGAAAATAAAACGTGTTTGAGGTTTGGAGACGCAACATCATCCTCAGGTGGGTTTCATACAGATCCCGATGTTAGATTAACTTTGGTAATATTAGGCTTTTTTGAAGATAGGAACTGAATGGAAGAACCCAAGGACAATGATACAGGAGACACGGCGGGAAGTGACGACGCCATATGACGTGAGATTTCGGTCGTGATTCCCAAACAGTGGCTATCTTAGATTTCTGAATTTCCCCATACTTTCCGAAAAACACCAAACTTGAACAAAAAGTAATAAAAAAGACAACAACGATAGAACAACACTAAGATGATCTAAAACAGGAAAATTATTGTAAGGCACCTTAAAACAGGAATATTTCTTTTTTTGTCAATTCAACATCCAATTCGGGGAACAATGACCCTCCACACCCATTTGTAAAGGTGATAAGCAAATCCTTCCAATTTAAACCTTTACGTCAAAAACTCAATTCAGAACTGTTTCTCAAATGATATCCAGTCTGTACACCAGTGTCTGTCAGTAGTAGAATTACGTTTGGTATTTTTGTTTACTCTTATCTGTTTGTTTCAGGTAATACTCCATGATGCTGTTCGACCATTTGTTGATGAAGAAACATTACAGAGTGTGACATTAGCAGCTAAGAAGCACGGGGTAAGTGGCATTTTGCATTTTTGTGTAGAGTCCATTCAATTCAGGTCAGGGTTGGATGAGCTGATTGAGTGCCTATATTGAGAGCCTGTTAGGTCAGTAGCAAAGAGGGTTACCGTAGTACAGATTGCATTGTTTTCAGGTAGGACTGGGTGGAGACTGGGTTCAACCCTCCGCAGGACCATGTAGGGAGAGTGTGTTGGGGCATGAAGAGAAAATGACTTGCAAAACAACAACAATAACAACAAAACAAAGAAAACAAACAAACAAACAAACAAAGCAAAGCAAAGCAAACAAAAACAAAGCCTTTAGTGAAAATGCAATGCGCAGCCGTGCTGTTCTTTACCTGTGGAAGATTCTGTTGACGCTGGTTTTAGGCCGGTCGTAAATGTTGGAGAATATTTGGTTGTGTTAGATGCTGATGTGTGTACGGGTAAGTAATAGTGTAGAAAAGAGGTTGAGATATAGAGAGCATCTGTACGTTTGCAAACGTTTTATTATCTGCAGCAGCGGGAAGAATTCGATATGGAATAAGAGTGCTCAAATAGTGTCATGAAATCTTTTATTCGCTTTGTTTTGTATGATCGTTCATCTGGAAAGTACATTTTTTGATTCACGTTTTTTCTTATTATGACTTTGACTGACACTGCACGTGGTATTTCTTGTACCTAGTATCGAATAACACCTCTTTTGGGTTGATTCGAAACCTCCGTGCGTCTGTGCGTAGTAGGAACGCAAATATCTAACGAAATGTGTACTTCTTTTGCGACCAATAATGAGACTTGGTTTTACAGAATATATGGATAATATATGTAGTCAGTTATATCTCTTTTTCCACCAACCCTGCTCCCCAATGAAAAAAAAAATTGAAATATTCCTTATACAGATGGATAGAGAGAGAAGATTTGAAGCAAAGTAAGGAGACGTCACGATTCAAGAGTGCTAAGAAAAGAAAGACGATTGTTTAATGCTAGATTGCTTGTCTTGGAATAATATCACCTCTATACTTTACAGTGCAGGCAAACTTACAGATCAATCAATCAATCAATCAATCAATCAGTCAGTCAGTCAATCAGTCAATCGATCGATCGATCAATTAATCATCATAAAATCAGTAACTAATTTATTTACATACTACAATATTACAAGTAATTGAAAGAGCATCGGGGTATTTACATCACAAGATCATAACAAACAGATAATTGCTGCTAGTTATATTTCCAACTATATTTATATTTATTGAAAAGGAAGAAGTTAACTTGACGATGAGGAACTTAAAAGGCTAGTTTAATTCTGAAAGAGGAGGAAATGTAAAGACTTGAACAAAACCTGTTCCGGCAAAAATCGAATTAAAAAATGTTGCCAACGTTTAGCGTTTTAGCGTTTTCTGTTTAGCAGAAAACGCTAAAACTTCAGCCAAATTCTAAGGGTAAGGAAATATTTACTGTAATCAAATACAGAATGCCAACCGGAGGACAGGGTAAAAAAAGCAGTTTCCCCACACTCTTTACAGCCAAGAGCGGGTCAGGATTCTTTACATGTAACCTGTTACATTCAACATTTGAATAATTAAAGAAATAAACAAGCAAAGCCCAGTCTGCAGTGTAATGTGAGCCAATCAAACCCTTCCGACGTCTTGTTACAAGAATTCACTATTCAATACCAAGTTCAAGAAGAAGCAAGTCCATCAGGTGTATGGAACCTGTTAATGAGACCATTGACGCGGCATAGAAAATGGGTCATAGGAACTGGGCGGTCAGATGAATGCGTTAAAAGATGAGGTTATAATCGTAGTGGTCGAGTGGTCTTAAGGCAGGGTTCCATCGTGTTATGGATCATGAATGATAGGTGTAAAGTGAATGTAAATAAGTGTTGAAAATCCGACAGCGAAGCAGACTTGCAAGAAGTCGTTTATTAAGCTTAGTCAGCTGTGGAGAATGAGCGATGAGATAGATTGTTTTGTTCTTGGTGGCTTGTTTGGATCGTCAGTAGATGTAGAGATCAAGAAGGACATTTTGTTCGGCACTTTAATCACCAAAAATGTTCGGACAAATATACTTTGGGACGAAAAAATCTCCGAAAAATTTTCCGTCCGAACATAAAAGCTAAATGTCCAAATAACAGCAGTTTAAGCATTTATCAACCAGCAAGGCCTTGCGAAAATGCGGAAATTTAAGACGTTTAATGACGTTTTCGAGCGGCGAGTTTTAAAATTTGATGGAACAACATCGAAGATGGACTATAGATGAATCGCGCTAGAAGTTAGGTTTTATGCACTCTTCACTTTGTTTTGTGCTGTCTTGCTAAAAAAGTTTCGCGACGCCAGGACGTGTAGGTTGTTGTGTTCAAAGTGAACCGTCTAAACGGAGCTGTCATTAATAAATTTAGCATGATTTTACACACTGTATCCTCTCGGATTGTTATGTCTGGATTTTCAGGGGAAAATGTCCGAAATGGACCAAGAAGGCGTCCGAAAGTTTTTTGGCCTTAGCCTATCGTCCAAAAATTGAGCCAAACCACTCGGTGAATTAGTAACTACAAGTGGCTCTGTATCCTGTAGCTATGTTTGAGCATCCTCCTCTTCAAAGAAGATTTTAAAAAACAAAGTTTGAACAGGTTTATCAGATACCTTTAACAAACGCCCTTGAAAGATTTTTTATTAAATCAAAATCTACCAGGCGTCGCTACCTAGCCTTGTCACCAGTCTCCCACGGTCCAGTAATCGAAACTGACAGCAACCCGGAAGTGAAATGGCTGCTGGAAACGAGCGTTTCAATTTGTTTTGCAGTGCTATCGTTGCGATTGTTGACTCCCACAGGCTAACTGCTCAATTCTACAATTATCTACGAGAGAAGATGGGAGAGTACTTGCAGAAAATCGAAAGTCTGACGGACGAAATTGCACTTCAACAATCGGGAAGCTCGTTTGATAATCTCCACATGACGAGAATACTCAAGGCAGAATCTGGAGAGCAGATTTTCGTTCCAACCACCGATTTCGACTACAACATTATCTTCAAAAAGTTGCTCATCGCTTTAAATGAGACAAAGGTCGATGCTGGAGATTCTGGAACAGAAAAACGTCCTGACTACTTTGGCGTGTTGCATTTGTCGGAGAATCCTGGCTATGCCAGAGTTCGCATTTCCCAGTACGGAAGACAATATCTTAAAGATAGACAATGTGATTATTTGTTCGAAGATATTGACTCCGAGGGATTTATCACAAATGTCTCACTGAAAAGACGAATTTTGGAGAGGTTGCCGGATCTTACCTCGTCGGGCCCAGCGTTTTCAAATTTTCTTCCAGTTAAGCAGGGCTACAGTTACGACTTTGTGTATGCTCTGCCAGTGGATGGATGGCCAGCTGAAGCAGCCGAGTGGATAACAAGAGACAGACCTGCTTACTGGCCAAGTGAAGAGTTAGTGTCGCAAATTGTTGAAGGTAAATTGCACAGGCTTTAGTTCTGTTTACTGACGGTGTTATCTAAGCCCCAAACCCCCCTCCCCCACCCCAATGCTGCTTTCGATTATATTAAATGTGCTTTACCACTAATTCAGGTTTTTTTCCCTTACTATTTAGATGGGTGCATGGTTGTTCCAGTAGGACATTATACGAGTGAGCAGAGTGCTTTTGAATGGCGTATTTCATTCAACCACTGCGAACGCCGTCTCTCCAGCTCTCTCACGAGTGTTCAGCGCCACTGTTACTGCTTGGCAAAGTTGTTATTGAAAACAAGTTAGAAGCTTTTTTTATTGTTTTAATAGTACATTATGTAGTTTATCTTCAATTGTTTTCCTTCCTTTGACAGTCAGATTCTTGTGTTCCAGAATGAATCATGTTTTCAGTGTTTATAAGTTTTGCAAACGTTGGCAGCATTACTTTGTATATTACAAACATATTTTATTCAATTTCAGATACAGGTTTTTGTTCTTCTTTCACATTTTTTTGCAATCTTTCTTCTAGGGAAGCTAACCCTTGTAGTTGGATCTTTTTGGTAACAATAGTTATACAAAGTGAAGGTTCATGTTAAAAATGCCACAGTGTGGATCTCTATTTTGGTTATTCCTACTGGAAGGAACTCGAGACTGCAGTTTTGACCCTCTTCCTTCTTAGGTAGCTTATATTTTCACTTTACTTAGTCATTCTAGCAACAAAGGTAAACTAGCAATGAAATACTTCACACATCCTCCTAGCTGTTGGCTGTTAAGTCTACTTACCAGAAATATGATTATACTTTTCAGGTCTGCCAGAAGGCTGCATTCTGTCATCATACCATATGAAAAATGTATTTTTTTATATAGTGGAAAGTCAATCCCAGCTGATCTGGGAAAGTAACAAGCTAGGGCATCTGCTGATGGAGCTTCTGAAAGAGATTGTACGAGCCTTGGCAAACCATAACATTCCAAACTATTTCATCCGAAGAAATAACATGATTCGCCACAGGACAAAGGAGGAAGTATGCTTTACTCTCAAGGAGGTTTCTAAGCTTGTTGAGAAGCCATTCAATGCATTGGCAGCTTTGTGCCAGAAGCTTCAGCTCTACGAGAAACGAAAAAACCCTGCTGGTTTATACGTACCATCTCAGGAATCGGTTGAGCTTGTGTCATGCCTTGAATTGTATACTGTTCTCAATCAAAGCCTGTACCTGCTTGGAGTAGACCGACTGATCGATAAACCGTTGCTTTCTTCATCTTGTTTCTCACTGATTTGTGACATGAATGCATTGATGGAAGAGTTTCCAAAGTATGGGAAACTCTTCACATCAAAGTCCATCCCAGATTTACTTATCACTTCAGCTTTGCAGAATGTCCAGGCTGGCAAAGTGAATGAAGCCCTGTCAATGCACAAGATTATGTATGATCATTCCAGCCAGGAAGATCTTGAGAAATTTCCTCAGATTCTAACAAATCTAGGATGTCTGCACAATTGCATTGCCGCTGAAATGCCACAGGACTCTCCAGAAAGGACAAACACATTAAAGCAAGCACAAACATATTTTGAGAAATCTTTGAAGATTAATGGTCCATCGCATTCCTTGCATTTTGTGTATGGAAACTTTCTGTATTCCAACAAAGTGTCGCATTCCACGGCAGTGTCGAATTTTCAAGCGGCTTCTAAAGGAAGAAGTGACGAGACCGAGATTTTCATCAGTGTTGAAATCCCAAGCCTGGAAGGTCCCAGAAACGTATCTATTGACTCAGTTACTGGGAGTTGTTATTTTCTTGCTCTTTGCTATCATGACATGCAAGACATTTACAGTCAAAGAAAAACTTTGCAGAGATTTGCTGAAAATGCGCACAAGCTGCCAATTAACAAGAGATCAGCTGCGCTGGAATTGTGTGCATATGCTCATGGTATTGGTGGCCTCACTGTCAAAGCAGATTTGCTGATGGAAGACGCCAAGAAGGCAGAGAAAGCTGCAGAGTTATTACAGCAGAAAGACCAGTCTCTTGTAAACATGTTCAAGATTAAGCTGTAGTCACAAATATAGTGACTCAGACTTTTTAAGAGACAGTGATTTAGCTTGCTGACTTGAGTGAGGATAATCGTTTTACTGGTATTGAGTTCAGTTCAGAATTTTGGTCTGTTAAACCAAATCGTGATCGTATGGAAGATTCTATTTTTCGCAGGCTGTTTATTTGAGTAGGGGCAAAGTGAGAGTTTTGGCTCATTCAACAAACTACTAGGCCCCCAAAAACAAGTCCAAAAAATTATCCTTAAACAAGCATAAAAATTCAAAAACAAACTCCAAAAAACTCCAAAAAAACTCCAAAAACTCAAAAAAATTAAAAAAAAATAAAAAATCACATTTGACCTTGGAAAAACTTTTATTACTGTAAGAAAAGACGAGTCCAAAATCAAACTACTCAATAATCAAATTTTCAAATTAGCTTTTAAATAAAGAAACTAGGAGTTGAAGACAATGATTTCCGAATTAATTTTTAAAATTCCGAATCCCTAAAGTTTTCTGGTTTGCTATCTCGTTCGTGTTGGTTGAGTTTTCTTCTTGTTTCTTAGAGGGTCCTCAAGTTGAGCCTGCATTTGATCAGCAGAAACTCCTTGTATCATCTGGGGTACTTGCTGAAGAACAGGAATGACCTGAAATAACAATGATACAATCACGTGATATGCGGTATTACAGATATCAAATTATACGCAGCATGTCTGCTGATGTTTGACCTCCAATTTGGTACCAAGTTTTCTTCGGTATGTTTTCGATAAAACTATCGATTCATAAACGTAATAAGTAGCTTGCCACGAATTTTGTCCGCTTGGTATCAACTAAATTAACTTAATTCCTAGTAGGGTTACGGACCAAACTAAGCCTCACTAGGTCCTATTACCATTATTAACTACTTATCGACATCTTGATGCAAAAAAAATGCAGGACTATCAATCCATCATGAACCTAGTTTTACGACATGATGGTCCCCACTAATCTCTATTGGTGTGGTGGTTCACGCATCCAAACCTTTTCATCTTAAGCCATAGCTCAGAGTTCTATATGGCGAACTTGATCTCATTAAATGATAAGTTTATAGTAATGGATCAATACAAAATTCTGGGAAGGTGTCTACTAGCCCCTCCCCTAACCAACATTTTTCCGTAAGTGAAAAGTTAGTGATAATATTGGTTTAGGGGAGGAGTAGGTACAGTGGGGAGTTTCCCAGAATCTTATACTCCATCCACAGCAGTGACGTTTTACATTAAAAAGCTATTTTTTTAAAAAAATATGGTTATGTATAGATCAATATTACTTGTTACCATTCCCCCTAAGGTAATCCCCAGAACAACGTGCTGCCACTGTGACAGGGGGGGAATGGAATTGCTTCACGTGTTCTTGTCTCGGGGGTAGGGGGATGGGGAAATAAAAAACATAACTGTTCAGTGTGTAGTGTTTCAAAGTAAAATCACTTCTAAAAACATGTCGCCTGGCTGCGTGGACAAGTCTGCGAACTTTTATGGATGTTTCGAAATCTAAAACAGATGCGTTTGAATCGGCGATACACCCCAAAGTGAGAAAAATAAAATAAAATAATAATAATAATAATAATAATAATAATAAAAGGGAAGAAGAAGGAAGAAAGGGAAATCTTTGGCAGTGTGACCGGGGGATTGGTAAAAGATAGAATCGGAGCATACGTCAATAATGTCATACCTTATTTTGATTCACCACCAGTAAAATGAGAACGACAAGCAGGGGTAAGGTGAGGAAAGATCCTTGGGAGGGTTCCGGTTCAGCTTTACGTGGCTGAGGAAAAAAAAAAAGGATCAAATTTAGAAACTTTTTTTAATTCCAAAAGAGTCAAAATCTAACTTGACCATATCACTGGTAGCAATCGTCAACGAGAACACTACCAATAAAGGCAAGCTACCTACGTGTACCTCAGATTACATTGTACCATTTTAACAAATACCACTTGAATAAGTACGTCCAAACAAGGCCGAACTCGAACAATTAACCGCAGCTAGATTAGCTCAGTCGGTAGAGCGCTTGACTGCTGAGCGGGAGGTTGCCGGCTCGATTCCCGGGGCCGGACCAACACTCACGGTCTTGAAATAACTCGGAAATGAAGGTACTCCCTTTGCACTGCAAGCGGCTAGACCTTCACGTGGCTTGGAGGACCCGTAAAATGGCGGTCCAATCTTCAGTTGGAGAAGGAAAAACAGGGCGCTTTCCCTTCAACTCAAAATTCCGGAAATTTTGGTTGGTACATCAGATGGAACAGACCATTTCAGTTTGGTCCGACCGGAATATTCGAGACCAGCATTGAAGGTGATGCACTTTGACTGGTCCCGTTATCTCGGTCGGTCGGTCGGACCGAAATGTCCCTTTCCATTTGACCAAATTGTATTTCACGGTACCGCTCTTTTGTATCCTGCTTACAAGAACAATAACCAAACGCGCGGTGGCTTGGGTCGGGTCTGTGCAACCGGAATGTACAGCTCCATTGGGCAAGTTGAATTTCCGAAATTTCAAACCGGAATTTTTGTTGAATGGAAAGTACCCATAGTGCCCCCAAATACAACTTTCGTGCTAAATACATTCAGAGTGCACTTTTTCAAGAGTAATATGGTATTTTTTGAAGGGATCATTATACATATCTGGGAAACTGCCCACCTACCCCTCCCCTAAGCCTCCATTTTTCCCTAAGTGAGAAGTAAGTGCTAATGTTGGCTTAGGAGAGGGGTAGGTGCGCAGTTTCCCAGAAACGTATAATGATCAGTGAACTATCTTACCTGGGGCTCGAAGTTAAACGGAACATGGGCGCGGACTCCTGTAGCAGTGACAGTGGACTCGGGCCGAGTGTACTGGTAGTTCACGGTTGACAGAGACGAAACCAAGCGAACAATGTAAACCACGCCGTCATTTGGTATAGGGGGGAACTGGAAATAACTGGACACACCCACGGGTGTGGTGAACACCGGGGTATCCGGGTTGTTTTCTGGGGAAAGAGTAACCTAAGGAAAACAAATATGTGGTCTAGTACCGCCATCCGGGATTTCCCTCTTTCCTTTGTTGCCCGCAATAGTGGGAGTTCATTAGGGAGTGTTCATTATTTATCCTTATAATCATGTGAAGGGGTGGGGGAGAAAAGTTTGAGGTGCTTCCTTGAGGGGGGGATTACAGTTTCCAGATAGTTAGTAGGGGGAGACATGAAAGCTTTCTCATGTCACGTGGACCCAGGTGCTAATATGCTAACATATAGATTCAGCCAGGGCTAAAAGTAAAGCTCACTTTAATATACTTATAGTTTACTCAAACAAATTAAAATATAATCGTGTAATGCAGAACGGCGACAGCGACGAAAAAAAAAAAAGAACTTTGCACGTGTAGCACACTTTTCTGTACATTTCTTCGACGTTGTTTTTTCATGAGTACAACGTGACACTTCCTAGTTACAAGTTTTGTGAAGGACATGTTGTATGTCTTCCCGCTCACTTTGTTCTTTTCACTGCCGCTCATTTTCACCTTGGTGGCTGTTAGCATTTCTCATTTTCTCACCGTCGATATAAAATTTTCATGTTTTTCTTCCCCCGAAATTCGTCTCCTTTGTTTTTTTACTTCCGCTTGCTTTAGCTATTTCTCTGTTATCAATGTCAGGGGTAGTAACTAAAATTTTGCCAAAAAAAAAAAGATACTCGGCTTTGGCGGCTGTCAATTCATCTTCATATAGATGGCGTGTATAATTGACAGGTTATTATCTAGTGTTACCTCTATTAAAGGGACAGAGGAAAGGGAGACCTTCTCTGGCTCAAGAAAGCCGGGTTTAACCTCCATTCAGAGGACACCTTAGCACTCAAAAGTGACTGACCACAAAAAGCGTCGATAAGTTTGAGCGTTCACCAGTAACAATGACCTACAGCATTCAGAACATAAACTAGTGTACTGCGCTTGTTGGAATTTAAAGGAACAGGTTCACGGTTCAGCGCATGCTCATCTATCAAAAGGCTGTTTTTCTGCCGGGACATGCTGTATCGTCTATGCAAGCAATATGATCATGTCATAATGTTGTCAAAGAACCAATCTGCAATCCTGGCAGTCACTTGCACTTGATCAACTTAAATAAATAAATAATATATTCAACGTTGGTAGCGTTGGCATGATCCACCAGTTTTGTCTGCGACTTTAGTTCTCCTCCATCCTACTTCAGGTTACTCTGAAATAATGTGAAATACACTCTGAGATCGCTGAGATACATGTGAGTGGGATTATTAACCGATAGAATTAATAACAAATTGGGAAATAGTAATTTAATTAATGAGCATTCGCTTAACCGTGAACCACAATCGCAGAGTTGAGTTTATCATGATTTTTTACACATTATCTAGCTGCATGAAAAAACGACTGCAGCAGATTCCGAGGCAGAATAAAAGAAAAATACTTTAAATGTTGGTTAATTATTAACAAACCCCAGCTTATCCTCCATTCACGGGACACTTCCCTTGATTCCAAGGGTGTCCCCTGAAAAGAGGTTTTACTGTACAAGGAAATCAGGGTTAGGCCGACCTACCTTTAGTGTTGAAAGAAATTGCCTGTCAGTAACAACATTTCCTGTGATCTCAAATTGATTGACGTGACGAAAGGCGATCATGTTTACATTTCTCAAGTCGGACGCAGACACCTGCCAAACAAATTGAAGTTTCACGCATTAGTTAGCCTTAATACACAAGCGACATTTCGCGGCGCCATAACTGGTTTTCCCGCGAAATGACATCTGAGAAACGAGCGTAGAAATTTCATACTGATGACGTGTTACTACCCAGATCTGACTAAAGCTCCTAATTGGTCGTGCCACGTGGGAAATTTGTTTCAACAAATCAAAAGCAATACCCAGATCTGGGTAGTGATACGTCTTCAGTATGGAATTTCTGGGCTCGTTTCTCAGACGTCATTTCGCGGCGAAACCAGTGGTGGAGTGGTGGCGTCGCGAAATGTCGGCTATTTTCTCAGGCTACGCATTAGTTAGAAAAGCAGAGGCATGATTAATTAACAGATTTAAGGACCCGTTCGATTGATCGTATTTCAGAATAAGAATGCACGGAATAAATACTAAAAAGCCCTTGCTTCGGCTTTTTTTGCCGGGAAAAATCTAAAGACTCATGGAAATAAATGAAGATGAATACAACAATCCAATAATACAAAAAATTGCCGGGCGAAGAGATTTGTCTAAAATAATCGAACGTATCCTATAAAAGCAAAGTAACACGTGGGTCATCCAGTTCTTCTGATCAATGAATTGAAAACAATAGAGTAGTTCAATATAGTTTATAACGCTGTACAAGGTTACTATTAAGTGTGACCTTTGAAATGAAAGGTACTGAACAGCACTTAAGCGTGTTACTTATCGGTATGCCGTACAAACACCCATTACCTGTATGTCGATAAACGACGGCGAGGCGCGTTCAATATGTGGATTACTATCCCCAGTCTTCACTCGGACTCTATAGATGCAGCCAGGCTGAAAAAAGTAAGATAGTGACATCTAAAACCAGGTTCGCGTGAACGACTGAAACTGTCACTGGGTGCGAGAAAATGAATCTCTGTCTTTTACCTTAAATTTTGAGAAGCAATTTCGCCATGACGTGATAACAAGACCTCCATAATGGGGGTTTACTAGGCTGCCGACTAGGCGATGCAGAAGTTTAAAATTTTGGCAAGTATAGATTATAAGTACACTTTTTTCCAGCTCGAGTGTATAGCTACTCCTATTCCGCGGAATGGGATAGAGAGAAATTGTCTATAATGTCATTCAAAGATGTGTGATCGTCTAGGTTAAATTAGTCTTGAACGTTCATGAGTAGTGACAAAAGACAACATAAATGTAAGGGCAGTGACTAAAACATATACTCCAGGCAACAATGGGGTTTACGTTGCAAGTCTGTTTTCAAGATATTAGTTTAAGTCGGGGATGTATAGTAACTTCTATCACGATGGATAAAAATAGGCACGTTAGCCTTTTGAAACAAGAAACGATTGGCACTATATTTAACTGGGGCATTTTTTCCCAATCCCTCTACCCCCAAAATATAGCATGACAGTATAACGTGATTAATTTGATATAACGGAAATTTCAAAAATTATTGTCGTCCTACGCCTTTACCAGAAAGTAACAATGCGCAATAACTAAAACTAATAACATAAGGACCTGAAAACGTTTCATTTAATCGTACTTAATTTATGGGTTTGTTGAGAGCTCCTGCCAAGGTATAATTATTCTATGATTATTTTGAAATTAGTCTGAGAAAGGACAAATAAATAAATGACAAATGACAAAAAATAAATGATAATGATAATGATAATTAACAACTGCATCGCTAAAATGGAGGTTGGGTGCCTGAAGTATCCAGGGGCTTCCACTATTGGCAGCCAGCCCCTAGATTGAAATAATGCCCCCATGACTGGCACAACAGCGCAACCCAGCCATGAGCCCCCACACCAAAGGAAAGGAACAGGCACCCGTCACACTGACAAACATCAGTGGAGGAAAACCCAACAAGCCTAGTGGGAGGGCGGGAGGGGAAGAAAATGGGCGACAGAACCCAGCACGAAGGGAAAACTGAACGCGCCAAGGAATCACATGATCGATGTAGTCAGCCACCGGGCATGCGCATGCCAAAGACCGCTGACCTAGGCACCCAGGCGCTCTTAGTTGTTAAATCCTTTAAATTGCATTTAAATTCATTGATAACATTGACAATGATGATAATAATAATAATAATGATAATAAATAATAATAATAATGATAATAATAATAATAATAATAATAAATAATAATAATAATAATAAAACCATTTCAGTTAATTGTTGAAGTAAACACTCGGTCTTCCTTTCAGGAAGAGGCGAGTAAGGGGAGGTGCTTAGCTGAATTGCGCTAACAGACTATTAAAAAAAAAAAGTTCAATCATTTTGACTGAACTGACCTGAAGGCCTCGTAACCGATATTGTCCCTCGTCATCTGAAACTGTTTCTTCTTGAAAGGATTCACAGCTTTCCAGTCCAATGGCCTTGTTAATACAAGAAAACAAAACGCAAAAAAAATGCATTAAAAAAAAAGTCTTGTTTTTACTGACAAAATTGTTAAAACATCAACAAACCTCGACAGCAATGCCTTTTTCCGGCTCGCCGTTTAGCGATGACACAAAACCAAAGCAGCTAAGAGGAGAAAATGACAGTCACGATGTTAGTAAAAAAGTCATTTCACATCCTGAAGGATCAGAGACCGCGGCAAGGCCGGACTGCATAGAGTGACGTCACGGGTTCGACGTCCGAGGCCGGTACAACACTCACAAAAACGGTGTAAACTGCTAGACCTTCTCGTGGCTCGGATAGCCACGTAGAAATGGCGGTCCCGTTTCCAGTAGACACAAAGTCAGTGTCTTCTTAGTACTTTTGTGCTACTATCACTGACACTTAAATAAAGTGGGGGTTTTTACCAACATTTGACGCAAATGCTTGAATTACTTTAAAGGGGGGTTATTTTAAAGCTTAAGAAGGCGTGTGTGGCCAAGTGGTTAAGACCTCGAACTCCGGATCTGGAGGTCAGGGGTTCAAGACCCGCCCGTCGCGTTGTTTCCTTGGACAAGGAACTTAACTCCACTTTGTCTCTCTTCACCCAGGTGTATAAATGGGTACCGGCGACATACTGCTGGTGGGTAAACCTGCGATGGACTAGCATCCCGTCCAGGAAGAGTAGCAATACTCCTGGGCATGCTTCATGCTAATGAAACCGGGATAAGCTCCGGCTGTGTGGGCCCATGGCTCGTGTGCGTCTTTACCTTACCTCAGAAATAAATTATAAAGCTTGTTGAAGCGGTTAAAGGTGAGTATGGGTTGGGTCTATTTGTGTGCCCGAAACTAACAGTTCAACAGCCCGATTTTCTTTCACCAACATTTCGTATTCCAATAGCTTACCTAAAGGCGACGCGCTTTCCTTTCACTTGCAGCTGAACGGTGGAACCTTCACCCACATCAATCACCTAACAGAAGAGCACAACATAAGAGAGACCTACACGTTTAATGGTTCTTAAAACTGGCCAGTTTCGAGTCAATAAAATTCATACCTGATCCTAAGGCAGAGGGAAATACAGTGGAACCTCGATTTAACGAAGTGCCAAGGGACAGGGGAAATTTTTTCGCAGTATCGAGGGATGGTTAAATCGAACACCTGGATTAAAGGAATTTTCAAAAAAAACAAATAAAAATGAACCAAAACAATAATTATATCGAGGTATTGTTCTTCAACGTTTTCCATCCGTGTTCTCTTCTGTATTTGCTATGTCATAATGTTCTTTCACTGTATTATTTTAGGCCCTTTGTGGCCAGTAATCAATGACTGAATGTGGCTAAATTGGTTGACACAGTTCCAGGTATTTCTTTAAACATTATTCCTTACTACAGTTTCATCCTTAGTTCAAGTTATGGCTCCAACTTTTAAATCCGTTTCGTTTCCATTCAAACAAAAACTCCTTGGCAGACCTTTTGCAAAAAATGTTATTTTTATGAATATTGTACACCGGCAAAAAAGTAAACAAACCTGTGAAGCAGGTGAGAAGATATACTCTTTCAGCATCGGTCGGAAAAAATACTGGCCAGGACCCTAGAAAGACAACACATGATGCACAAAATTTAAGAACGTTTCGGAAACTGAAAGAACCATTAAAACGCAGCAGTTTGAGCAAGATACAACGTGACAAACCCACCAAGTTAGCAAAAACCATGGTACCATTTTCCAATGAAAAATTGTTACTTCGGAACTGACTGGCACTCAGAGACAATAGGACTGCTGGTAAGGGCTGATCATTCTCATCTGTAACCTGTGGTGAATAAAGTGAAGAAAGCGTTCAATTGAAAAAGTACCCGAACGTTGTCCGATTAACTAAAAACTGTAAATATGAACTCTATTAAGCGGTTAATCTCTAAGAGCAACCAGTATCCAATTAAATGTTACTAAATCACACGTTAAGGTCATCAGAATAAAGAAATTATTCAACAACTAAAAAATGGTCTTGATCTTAAATAAAACCGTGATTTGCATTTCTGAGTTGTCATCTTTCTCTGCTTTGAGAGCGTAAGTTTTGTTCAGGAAACACCAAAAATAAAAATAAAACAAACAAAACAAACAACAATCGTCGACATAATTGTGTCGCGGTCAAATAGGGTTTATTTCGAAAAAAAAAAAAGCAATGTTTAAACCTCACCCCAAACAAAGCAAGCTTGTTTGAACTGTGGCACAATATTGTACAGGAGGAGTGGGAAAAAGGAACGCTTGCTATTTTTTTTTTTCCCGTGAAGTAGATGGTGTTGTTCATAAAACGTAAGAAATGTCGTTGTCGACAAATTCTCAACTACTCATGTCACCGATTGTAACTTCTTTAGCGTCGCGTGCCCTAGCACTTGGTCCTCTTCTTACCTGTATGTCAATTCTTCCCAGTTTTAAGGCTTGAAAATCTCCTTTTTTCTCGGTCAGGGGACTCAGAGCATATCCTACTTTACTTGCGGTCTAAAACATCAAAACATGAGAATTGTGTCTCTTTAGTCACAGATATAGGTAACCCGATAATAAATAACTAAATAAATGAAGAAAAATCAGAGTTCTCCCAACAGTCGAACCTGCAATGATCTTCTGGTTACTAAACCAGATACCACACCACTGAGCTACTTGAGCTTTTTATCAATATTCCAAACAGGATGCAAGTCTTGCATCAGAGCGATCTAGCTATTTCTCACGATAGTCAGAAAATGAATCATCTACGTACGAAACTAAGCCAAAAGCATTCATGTTCTGCAAATGATCGTGTTGCACAAATTGAAATTTTACTTGTCTGTCCTCTTATTGATGATAAAAAATTTAGCCAGTAAGCACGCGAGAAATAACTCAGTTATTGTAAAAATTCACATTTTCCACGTCAATTTATTAACAACAACAACAACAACAACAACAACAACAACAAAACAAAAACATCCGACAGCTAACATTTTGAGTCCGAGTGCTTTGTAAGGTCCAATCGTTGAAAAAGCAATAAAAGTAGTTTACTTCAGCCAAACGCTTCTACTTAGCTCAAGTCCATCCTATTGGGGTGTTGAATAAAAGCAAGGTGTCCACAAAACGACAATTGACTGTACATTTACATTATAGTGATAACTATTCCCTTACCAAAGAATACTCAATGCCACCATGAAGGGGACCCACTCTGCCAAAAAATAAAATAACATAAACAATAATCTAAGGGAAACACTACGAAGACACAGTATAAAACATTTGGCTCTAATATTTGACTACATGGATCGAACCCTTATTATAAAGTGTGATCATACAATTGATGGTGCTTTAAACTAAAATCTTTCAGCGTGACTGTTCAAATGAAAGCGACTTAAAACTACTTTATTGTTGTTCTGTTTATAATGCTGTGCAAGATGGCACTAACTTTTGAGTCTGTGGATGAAATACCGTAAAATTCCGAAAATAAGCCCCTCAATGTATAAGCCCTTCCAAATATAAGGCCCCCAAATTCGTAACGCAAAAACCCACCGTTAAATCGCCCCTCCGAATATAAGCCCCCTGGGGGGCTTGTACTTGGAATTTGCACTCGAATACAAAGTAAAAACAAAGCAAAAATGGTAAATTTCCTTCCCACTACAAGCTAGCCCAATCGATTTTGAAGCACAAATCTCCCTCCGTACATAAGCCTCTCTGAATATAAGCCCTTCAAAAAGGGCCTTTGAAAAATATAAGCCCCAGGGTTTACTTTCGAAATTTTACGGTACTTAGGTGTGATCAATCAGATGAAAGCTACTGAGCAGTACTTTCCTGTGGTACTGCATATTACGCTACATAACTTAGTTTTTTCTTGAGTTTACGGATAAAAACTTTGAGCATTGAGTTAAAAGAAAAACTTCGAGGTTTTTCAGCTTATCACTCAATTATTGGTCATTTCCTTGTGAAAATTATATCGATTTTTGTTTACTGGGCACTCATAAAATGAGGCACCAACCTATATTTCCCTTTATTATCCGTTTGAACTTTTATGTCCGACATAGCTCTGTCGCCTGCTGATGAAATAACAATTTCAACACCGCTCAGGGGTGGGGTGACTTGTCCTTCAATAAACACTCCCTGGCGACCTTCAAACTCGGCCCATGCTGCTGGACAATCATCTAAGGACAACAAAAACAGACATGAGAAAACATCATCTTATAACTTTGGCTTCCTGTGCAAATACTTTCTATATCTTATTGTCGAGTACTGAACGGGGAGCGCTGTGCACCTATGGTTGTAAGCGTATATCTTCAAGCATTTTCTCTAAACTGAACGAAGGCTCTAATCCCAAAGGAAAGCCCATGTATACGCTATGGCAGCATCTTGTTTTGTTAATCTGCTCTCCTCACTGCGCCAATCCTACCCTTACTAAGCAGTATTTGTCAATAAACACAAGAGTTCAACCCTTACCAGAAACGGTTACAGTTCTACTTGGAGGATAAAACAGAAGCTCAGACGAGGTAGGAGTGACTTCAAATTCCTCACCACGCCTAAAAAAAAATGCTAATCACTTAGTTTTTTTTAACATAGCTAGCCAAATATACATGCACGTCGTCCCAGTTAGAGCACTCATCAGGGTCTTTTTAGACCACTAATCAGGCAAAACAACCTCTTAGCTCGATGTTTAACGAGCTAAGCAGTTTAAAAGGCCTCCGAGGAGTCCCTTGGTAGGGACAAAGACATACGCGTCGCCCTAACTATTTTTTGAAAAAAAACGCTTTTACATCACACTTATACCCATAACTAATGAAACGTTGTAGTCAATCACAGAACACATCATAAACCATAAACAATTAATCAGATCAATAAAATTTTAATAATGAAATGGAATAACTACCTTCCCCAGTGTGAAAAGTTGTAGAGCAGCTCCTGTTTCACATCTTTCTGTTTACTTTTGATTGGATCTCCTCCTTGTTCTTGCTTCTGTGTTTCCAATTTTAATGGTCTAATAGTTGTCACTTCCTTAGACTTAAGGGACCTGTTGATAACAAAGTATTCACGTTATGTGGCACACAAATCATTTTCAGTCACCGAATAGAAATTTTTTACGTGACGTCACTTGCCATATTAGGGACCTTGCGGAGCTACAAGTGCGACGAAAACGAAGACGCCAAAAAAGCAGTAGGTTTGACGAGTAAAACAAATCTTCACGAGCATCACGCTTTTCTACCAATTTCTTTGCCGTTCATGAAAAAGTATGACGTAAAATGACCAAATTTTAAGTTCTCTTTAGAACGCGAACGGCAAGGCGAACAATTCTACTGTATCTTTCTGAGCTCGGGCGCAGTCTTCTCCTTTCAGCTCAAACCTAATTTCCTAACTTTTTAAAAAAGGACTGAACGAGTTGGAATAAGCGACACGAATAAGGACACGAGTCAGTATTTTGGTGAGGTTTTCACTAGCGCCTTCGTTGTCAGTTCGTCAGGTTCTTATCGGTGTAGCACGTGAGTTTGCGTCGGTGTTGGGGCTGTATGTCCCTTAGCTTAGTTGGAAGAGTGCTGGTCTGCTGATCGGGAAGCCGTGGGCTCAAACCCCGCCTGGACCATCAACTCAGTTCAGATGATCGCGTCATTGGGCGGTGACGTTAAGCCGTTGGCCTTGTCTCCTTCATCCTTACATATCAGTTGGAAGGAATAGAATAGAAACTAGAAAATTGGAATAGAAACGTGCGATATTGTTCAAAAAGAGTAGGGAGTATCTGCCGTTACTGGTCTGGGTGGGTGAGATGATATCAAACATGGACTGAAGCAGCAGCATAGTGCACCTTTACATGCTGACGTCCGATCTCACGTCTCTGGTTCCTCTGCAATTCAGCCATTGGCGGCAAGTGAGGAAAGTTGTCACCCCCGTTATTACGATTATGATTATGATGATAAGGCAGCCATATTGGTGTTCCAAAACAATGAAAAGGCGGCCATGTTGGTGTTCTAAACCAGTTCTGTGCGAGCTGAACCTTCTTCATATGTAAAAACTTTCTTTGGTTCCAATAAATTTGTACCGCTGCGGGTCACTCAATCTCACGTCATTCAAACCTCTGAAACTTACTTTTGCTAAGGATTTAGCTGCAACTTCGTTCCCAGGGTCATCTTCTACTCGTCCCCCGGAGCGAGAGAGGGGACGGCGGAAGAGTAGGTGAGGACCATGGGAACGAGGTTGATATAGCTGGTGTCCGTATTATTGGGGTGTGCGGAACATCCAGCGAAAATCGCTAGGTGAGAGTTGACTGAATATATGTAATTTTAAATCTGACCTGATATTAACTGTGATGTCGTTTGTTTCAGTCAGGGTCTTGATAACTCCAGACAGCAAATGTTTTACAGCAGTCAGTGTAAGGACTGATGGGGCCGAGCTAAAAAAGAGAAAATTGGTTAACCAAAATCCTTTACAGGTAGTGGTACCGATAATTGATACGGGATAAAGGAAAGTAACAGTGGAGATCACAATTTGTCTTTTTTTCCCTTTTTTCGTTTATGGCATCCTGAAACAGCCAACTTCCGTGGAAAAGGCAATATTTTGAAGACGGGCACTTAAAGGTTAGCATGTCTTGACCTAGGAAATATTTTGAAAAAATAATAATTATTGGATTTGGCTTTTGTTACGTAGCCTCGCCCAATAACTGCTGCGTATCCACTTCTGACCCAAAGGGGTAATGAATCACACGAAAACTATACTTAACTTTAACTTTTTAAACCCTCTTTCAAGGTGAATAGAGAAACTATCACACCTATCCACAAAAAAATGGAGACCTTAAGATACCCCGATATCGGTGTACGGGTACGGGTAGTGTACCCGTACACGTAAAATGTTCATGTGCGTGACTATTTCGATTAAGATACCCGAAGAACAAGCACGCAAAATTAACTTTGTACATGCATGTCGCTTAATGCATACAAAATCTCCCTCAAATTCTACACTTCATATCTTAACAACAAGCTGCAACAAATAATTCATTCATACATAAGCTTATTGAAATATCATAGAAAGATTTTAAGAAACTTGGCGGGAAGTCCCTCGACCGAAAGCTTGTTATCGCAAACCCCGCCATTTGATCGAGGCACATCACCAAACAATTCCTTTGATTGTCAACTTCAACAGTGACTCCCATGCTAAATTTTTCAATGCTATTTCTTTTGCGAAACTCAAACGTTCGAGCAATTCTCAGAAATTCCCCCAAATACCGCCACAAATTGATATCGTGCCAGAGTTCAACCTGCGCACGTGAGGTCCAAAATCAATACATTTTGAAGCGCTTTCTTTACAGCTAAAATTCAAATTTGGCAAAAATATTTGAACAGACTTGCAATAACATTGCCAAGGAGTCATACAATTTACATTTGTACTTAAAAAGTGTTAAAAACTTACTCGTTTCTCCATCATGTAGGACTTGCAGCTACTCGTAAATCTTCTACGGGTAAACTGGTGTCTACCCCGGAAAAACGGCTGGTTCTACCGGGTAAGGTCGATGACGTCACCACAAAATGAAAAAAACATGGCGCTACCCGTTACCCGTTCACCGATTTCGGGGTATCTTAAGGTCTCTAATGAGTTGTCTAAATGGCCGTGCAAAAAAAGCAAGATCTACGAGTTGTAGATAAATACTTCTTGATCAAACTGGTGATATGAACGAGAAAGCAAGACTTACGTGTTGTAGATAAATACTTCTTGATCAAACTGGTGACATGAACGAGGGATGAGATTGTATACACCTACCAATCAAGGTCAGAGAACAAATCAAATTAATTTTTTTTTTGCATTTATCATCAGAGCACTGAAAAAATGAGAATGTGGTACCCGGGACGGAGGAAAGGTGGAGGGGGAAGGGAGGGGGGGGGGGGGGGGCAATAAGATGTGTGATGTGTGAGGTGTGAGGTCACCTGTCAAGCTTGTCGGAAGAATTCGCCTGGAACTTGCGCTACAGTGCGCTCGGCTCCAAGCCTCTTTCATTCACCCACGAATTGGCCCATGGACGAGGCCAACCCCCTGTTTTTCAAGCCTGCATAGGGCAATGGACAAAATACATAGGCAAAATAAAGACGGGCGCCTCCTTCCCTTTTGACCCTGGCAGGATTAGTTCGGCCTGCAGAGCGGGAGTTCCCGGCTTCGATTCTCGCGACCGGACCAACCATCAGGTTCTTAAATTAACTGAGAATTGAAGGTACTGCCTTTCCCTCGCACGCCCTTGCCAGCTAAAATCAACATTGACATTTAACGAAGTCCTCTTTTGCCGGAGACTAGAAGAGGTACGTCGTTGAGGGATGTGTTAATAGACGTGGCCATCTCATGTTGGCTGAATTTTGATATCAAACCAAAATAGCTTCATAATGATTATGATCGTGTTTACCTGGTTCTTTCAAACAAAATGTATTGGTGCCTTTTTGAAGGTCGAAGAAGTCCTTGTTGTCCTTACCAGATCCCTGCGAGAAGAACTAAGACCCAAACAAAGAAAAGTTATCTTTGCACATCTCCGAAAGTACTGTATATCATTCCTGTCTCGCGATGCTTCAAGCATCACATTAAGCTAATCTTTGTAGCCATTTTAAGCTATACAGCATAACATACCAATGTGATGTTGTGTGACAGGATACATTTCAGTATATATCCTGACTGGACGAACTGTAGATCACTGGTATCTGTTTCTGAGACTTGGAACTCTAGAGTTTCGTTTTGCCAGCACCAGGACTCTTCCAGGACCGTTGCTGCGATAAGAAAAGTGCCGTTGTTAGAATGTCTCTTATCACATAAAAATGTAGAGGAGAAATTCTTCAAACAATTCTTTTTTACTGCAAACATTTCTATATCTCAGTGGGAGCACCGATATAACGAACCCCTAAATAACAAGATCCCGCAATTTCGAACACCTCGATACGGAAAACCCCTTTACAACGAACAAACCCGCTACAACAAACCCCAAAATAACGAACACCCCAATATAGCGTCGACCCGTATAACTAATGACTTTTTCAGTCCCGTATCGATTCGTTTATATATCGGAGTTGGAACGTTCTTATCAAGAACTAGAAGTCAATGATTATGAAGTGCTTTGGTCTGTACGTAGCAGAGTTGATCCTTGAGTTTAACTAAAGGCAACTGGCTGACTAAGCTCAGCATTTAGCGTGGGATCGGGACATTCAGAGTTGGAGACAGAGTGACCTGAAGGACAAATATTCACTTTACGCGAGGCGTTGGGTTGTTATCGACGTAATTACAGGCCATTTTCAATTTCCAGAAACCATCACTTTCAACATGAGGCCGCGCGCAAACTTTTTCATATGCACACGAACTGTATTTGAATGAGAAAAGAAACCCTTTCAATTTTGATGTCAAAGATTTCGCACCTACCCTCGTTTAGGGAACGAAACTAGGATATGGTCTTCAAGATGCCACTGAAGTGGTACACGAACAGCAAGGACGATGAAAACCGCAGTGTCACCGCTAAGTAACCCAGTACAACCAGCAGATCAGAATGCGTTCTCCTACGTCAAACGCAATAATGGCCCAATAACACCTAACTTTAAAAGCAAATAAGTTTATCCAGATCTCTGTGGTTGTATTTTGAATGTATGACAAAGACTACACACTAGTTTTCAGTAATGTTGCTTATTAATACATTGTGGTATAGAGGCCCACAATGGCTGTAGTTCGTACCTTTATAATGTCCAGGGAAAACATCTTTGAAGACGAAGGAACCTCCAGAAACCTAAAAATTTGCGAAAAAAGCATGCAATGGCAATGACGATTATGAGTTTTGAGGCAAACGTTCGCAATAAAAAAGGATGTAAAATGGCCTTAGAAAAATTAACGCTTTTGAAGGTGCGATCCCTTAACCAAACTTTAAGATTTCGGTCCTTTCTAAATGGACAAGTTCAAACTGAAATTCAGAAAGTCCACTTTTGAAAGTGAACAGTTTTTCCGTCTTCTCGGAAATTTGATACCCCATTTATTTTGACTATTCCGATTTCAATTTTAAGTTATCCAAAAATTAAGTCCATACCTGAATAGATTGTTTCGGTCTAACTGACTAAAAATTTCAGAAATTTAATTTTTCGAACCAAATTGAAACACAATTTAAAAGGGAAGGTAGCCCACTGGTTCAATCATCGCCTTTCAATCATCGCAATTCTTGGATTTTTTTGGAGGGAGGGAGCCGGGGGTGCATAACCTGAGATCAGGCTCAATTTTCGTTTCGCTTTGTAATTAACATTCCGGCGGGCAAGGCGAAACGAAAATTTTTAGCGGTAGCCGTTAGAGAGAAAGTATGAGGACCGCTAAAACTAGGCCTGATCTCAGGTTAGGAGGAGGGGGGGGGGCGATCTTGTTTCATCTTTTTGGTAAAAAAAAATAGTATTTTAGCTCAATACCTTCGTGTCTAGTTTTGGTAAACTTGGATTAGACACTGATTGAAGTGACACAGAGACACCAGCACACGACCCGCCTGAAACAAGAAAGGAACATGAGGGAGAGCGCGCTAAACATGTCTTGCATAGTGAACGTGACTACGTTGCATAACCCATGTAATATCAAATGAATTCTAGATAAAACGGTACAAACATAAAGAATGACGAATTTGGGGACAACAGTTATTAAACTTTGCAAACGACAAAGCATTACGAAGAAAAAATAAGAATAAGACATAAGAAGGATTATGCCATCTGCTTGGTCAACACAAGTGCCACCTTCTCGTCCAGGGAATGGAAGTACTCCAGGTCCGCTTATCCCGAAAGGTCTATTAGTTTTAATTCAGTACTAAAAGTTTAAACCGCAATTGTTTTTATCTTACTATAGACAGTATCATTTTTTGCTATCATAACTGGATCGCAGAATGAAGGCCTATCCGATACGGTTTTAGAGAAGGAACGAAAGCGTCAGGTATTAACTCGAAATTTTTGGGGAGGGAGTGTACCTCTATACCCGACCAAGTTTAATCTTCTTACACAATTCTAGGTCAGACACCAAGAATCCCTACCCTATCCCAGATTAATTGTGAAAAGGAAAATACAACTCTTCTTACGTTGTGTTGTACCACAGATCAACTTGCTATAATAAACGATACCTATTCTAAACCAAAATCCTCTGATTTCGTTAACCTAACCTAGGAAAAGCCGCTTGAAAACCCTTCCCTTCACAGCGGCACAAATCTATAAATAGGCAGGACCCCCCGCAGGTATAAGATGAGCCAACAGCTATGACGTGTAACTTACCAATACACTTGACACTTCCTGTAACGGTAGCCCTAAACTGTGAGAAGGTTATGCCAAGCACGGGACGGGAAGTCACTGTTACTACTTGCTCTTTAGGTGTTAACGCCAGACCCGCATTGACTTCTTGTAATGTTATTATAGGCTGAAAGATTCCAACCACATGCATACACACAAAATGTAGTTTCTGACGAATGAGAGACGTGGAAGTACCCTGGGTACCAGAGGTTTTTTCTCGCGTGCGACGAGGAGCTTCGTATCGTCGGCCGCAGGCCGACACGAGTTCGCCGAAGACACGACTTGACCGAAAAAGGAAACCGTGCATGAAAAGCCTCTAGCACCCAGGGTAACGTGGAAGCGAAGTACTCTAAAATAAATGTTGTAGTTCGAAATGAAATTCAGGTCCATGAATTCAACCACAATTGGCTCTCAATTTCCTTTGTCTCCTAACCCTTATTAATCATGATTTCCACCAATTAGAGTTTTTGACCTGAATTCGATTTCGAACTACAACGTCAGTTTCTGTGTCATTCGCTTCCTTACCCCTTATAACTCATCAGGAATTAGCGTTGACGCAGATTTTTTTTTTCTCATTTAGCTTCTTTTCTGCATCTGGCGCCGCGCAGCACAAGTTTTACATGTACCGTATAGCGCCGCCTCCGATAAAGCGCCGCATTTGGAAAAAAAAAGCGCCGCCTCCGAATAAGCACCGCGGCCCTGATATGATCAAAATCAAAAGACGTCAATTCTGTTACTTTAATACGGAAAATAACAATACCGTTTTTTCTACAATTCTTTGCCGCGTCCAACCTTCAAATTAACGCCGCCCTCAAATAAGCGCTGCCCTCGAATGAGCGCAGCATTTGAGGCGTGAAAGATTTAATAAGCACCGCGGCGCTTACACACTGCAATATACGACTGACTAAATCCTCAAAAAACTATTCAAATTGAATGCCTCGTCTTCTTTGGGCAGGTACGTGGATGTAATATGCATGGGCTTTATAAAGCAAAGAGTAGGAGAAGTGGACAGGGGTTTCAAAAGAGAGTACCGTGAGCATACCATTGCTTGCGGTGCTAAAATTGTGCAATTTTGGAAACTGCAACTACAAGATTTGGATGCAAAATAGGGCGAATTTCGCGAGCACAAATTATTGCGGCAACTAAAGTTTGCAATTTGCTGACCAGTCACAAAAAAACGCAAAATTTAGTTCCTGCAAATATAAGAGCACCCTTAAATTCTGTAAAAATGTTTATCATCTTGCATATGAAGACACTTTCACGTTTAATATATTTTTTGATCATTGTTTCGTCTTATTTTATGAGCTTTATCACTTACAACTTCAAATTAATGCACTGTGAGTAAAAATATCAGTGACAAGATTTGACTACCTGAATGGAATGAACTCCTGCTGCAACTTTAAAGCAAAAGGCGCCGTTTGCATCAACTGAAGTCGACATTGATCGTGTTGCTATTGATGCTCCCTCTGTCTGCAGAATCATCTTACGACCCTTTAACTGTGAAACAATAGAAACAAGTTATAATGGCATGTTGATAGCAAAGAGATAGGCTTGCATGAAGGACGAAAAAATACAGAAAGGTACATTGTAATAGTGAGTTAGATCGGACTTTCTAGTACGTTTATAAAGAGAAAACAACTTTGCAAACAAGCTTCTCTTCTCTCTTAATTTTGTTTGAGAAGTAATATCAAGCATTCAACACAGCGTTTCAACACCAGATTACCCTGGGTGCCAGAGACTTTTCTAGCGCGGTTTCCGGTTTCTGTCAAGTCTTTATAGTGACCCGCGCCTACGGCCTACGGCCGAAGATGTGTCGGCCTTCGGCCAACACCGAAAATTCCCGCCGCACGCGAGAAAAACCTCTGGTACCCCGGGGAACACCAGATGAAACACCTCGAAGTTCGTCAAAAATACTCCGCTGCGCATCGTATTTTCAACTCTTTTCTCAGTGCTTCATCTGGTGATGAAACAGATAGACAGACAGACAGACAGACAGACAGACAGACAGACAGACAGACAGACAGATAGATAGATAGATAGATATATAGATAGATAGATAGATATATAGATGGATAACTTTATTTAAACACGTAAAGAATCTGCAGATCTTAACTCATGGGATAGGCTGTTCCACAGCTTAGCTCCGCTATAGGAGAAACTTTTCTTTAAATAATTGGTACGGGGCAGTGGAAGGACTAATTTATTTTCAGTATTCCTCAATCGATAGGAAGTTATTTCGTCATGAGATACAAATTTAGATGTTAGATAGTCGGCAGTCATCTCATTCAATGACCATGAAATACAGAATCCGGGTAGTTAGTTAATCAATTGTGGCCCTGAAAAAATTTGAAGGAAAAAAAACTACGAATTTTTAAGAAAATGCTTTTTTCGTGAGAAGGACTCTTAAACGCTGACAAACGTCAACAAATAGCGAAAACTATAATTTCTATATGTTTGCTTTGCTCGAAATCGCGCGCATTTACAAGGCCCTAAAGCGTTTTGCTGACTTGCAAGGACCTATCTGTTATAACGATGCCCAAAATAAAGGGATGAATCTCATAGTTTATTAGATATAATCGTGTAAAGTTTGCTTATCATTTTCGCATAAATTATGACCTAAATTTGGAAACCGCTGAATTTCTCGAATTGGGTCTTTGCGATTTTGGTGAAACTCTGTTCAGCGCAAGGCACTAATGCGCACTATGTGTAGACGAGAGATTTTCACGAAAAAATGCCGGCAACAGCAGATTTTCAACTCAGACCTCAAAGGGGCGTGGCATTATAACCACGTGACATTTACTCCGATCGCCCAAAATTTTATGTTATATTGTAGAATGATCTATATGTTATCCATTCTATGTGTTAGACTTACGATAAAAGTAAAGGTGGGGATACCAGAGAATTTCAAAGTAGGATGGTACGCCCCCCAAAAAACTGGGTCGAGTCACCTTAAATACATCAAAATTTTAAATTTCATTATGTAAATGCTAAAAAACAAAAAAAGTACCGTGTGAAAGTACTGAGGTTTCGGCAATTGAAGGATCTCGTTCACAGAAGTAAAAGCAACCTCACAATACTCTATCATTCACTCGGGGAGCAGAAGAGTTCATGTGTCAAAGTAATCATATTGCATAGAAATGGTTGACTGACTGAACAGTTCGACAGTAGAAATTTTTGCAACCATAAAATAACCCCCGCAGCTTGTGTTCTAGGAATTGAAGTAAACAATACTTGGTTGCACCATGTGCTCATGGGTATTAAAGGTCGTGTGGTTAATTTTTGAGATTCGTGGGTCACATTTTTTTTAAAATTGCTGAAAACCACGAAAAGGAAATTTCGGGAAAAGAAGTACATTGCAACAATATGGTATCTTTAAACATGTATCAAAGCATATCTACATAGAAACAATCCCCCCCCCCCAAAAAAACAAAACAAAAACAAAAAACAAACAAAAAAAAACACTTTACCTGAGTAACTCCTGGTGGAAACTCATCGAACTTAAGTTTTCCACATAAATGGTACCTAAAACATTGAAAATTAAGATAAATAGAGTTTTTTTTTATTTTTAACCTGCAGCCTTATTTTTTGTTATTATTATTATAAGTTTTTTTTTCTGCAACAATAAAAAAACGTGACATATCAGAACAGAAAGAAACAAAACACAAACTACGAAAGTGACCACACTACTCAAAACGTCATTTCTGCGCTACACAATGCACAACACTAGGCAACGCCACCTGGAATTAACAACACACTTGCTACGCTATACACCAATTAACACTAAATACTAAACAAACGCTTCCTGAAACTAGTAATAACTAAAATTACGGAGTGCGGGCGACAACGATGGAAGGTCAAAACGCTTTTGCTCAAATGCCGTCCGTGATTAGTTACGAGCGATAGAAGTTCTAAACGCGCGTGATCAGATTGCGCTCGATGCATTCCATTCATTCTTAGTGGAAGTCCAAACGGGTCGTCACTTGATTCCATCCACCAAACTGACATCCTCCTCTCACAAGACATTTCACTTTTCTTATATAAAATTTCTTGATGAAATGTTCATAAAAGTCAAAGTGTCTTCAATTTTTAAGGAAAAAAACAATTCAGGAAAGAATGAGTAGGATTCGAACTCAGAGCACCCGATCTGGAGTGCATCACTCTCACCCCTACACCACCGAGGATTTGGTGACGACTACCTGTTTGATTGAAATATATAACCCTAACCCTAACCCTAACCCAAACCCTAACCCTAACCCTACTTTGTGTACGAATCATTAATGTGTCAACGTCAGTTTGGCGGATGGAAATAAGTGTAGGCCGTCCAAACGAAGCAGGCTACATACATGCGGTGCATACGTAATACAACCAAGGCCCGGTTGTTCAAACGCCGGTCAGCGCTAACCCGGGGTTAGATTTAACCCGGGTTTCTTTTTCTTGTGTTCAAAAGCATTTTCTCGGATAATTTTCTCTGTTATTTTTAGAGCTTCCAATTATCAACTTGTAGACCAAACGAATTAAGACTGAACTGCTTTTTAAGCTTTCAAATCTGAATTCAAATCTCGCACTAACCCTGGGTTATCTTAACCCAGCTTTGAACAACTTGGCCCTGGAGATTAGGATTGCGGGCTCTTCTTGTCACCTGTAATAACCAAATAAGAAACTGCTACATCAGTGGAAGTTGTTGTGGCGATAGCTCAACTTCCATCAACGGCAAGAGAGGTTCCCATTTTGTTTATTGTGGAAGTGGAATTTGAACTTAAGAAGTAGTTAAGTAACGAATGCAGTCAAAATTATGTCTTATACTTACGCAAAAGGTGAGATGACTGGCAGTCTGGGAGTATTAGGAGTAACTTGGACTTTTATTGGATTGAAGAAGTAGTTCTCTTTATTTGCCTAAACAATAGAAATATAATATTGCTTACAGCTTTTTTTTTTAGATAACAAGCGACCGGCAATGTCAAAAAGCATTTTGAATTTTCGGGTTTCCTGCGAAAATTCCTGCGACATCAATCAAAACCTTGTTTACCATGGCAGCAATTTTGATTTCTGCCCTAACCCTTATCAAATTTCTCCGGCATGACGAAGGCTTTGCGAAACCTTTGAGATGAAGGAAATGTATTTTTGATTGATTAATTCTATTGTAATTACTATTTCTATTAAAGTTGAAGTTGATTGACGTGGAAGGAAGACCGAAAATCCTAAAACGTTTTAGACAAGGCGGGTCGCATGTTTTCCGAAACCGGCAGCTGTATTGGGGTTATAACAAAGGTACAGTAGGAATAAGATTTCGAATTAGACCTCAGCACTTAACAAAGCTTTAGCTTCTTCATGCCATGACGACCGTTACCATGGCATCTAATCATTACTTCTCTTTTAGACAACGCAGGTCGCTTGTTTTTCGAAACCGGCAGCAGTATTGGGGATGCAGCAAAGGCACAGTAACGATTCAGGGGTACATGCTTATCATTTACACAAACCATCCGGGTGAAAATCGTGTACAGAAACATAAAACTATAAAATTTGACGTGATGGCAAAACGAACCGCTACAAATTATACCCAAATCAGCTAAACGGACTAAAGAGCAAAAACCGCATTGTCTCAAAACGAAGCCCATGTTTTCTGAAACTTTCCAAACGGAGGGGTGCGAAATGTTAGATTTTCCATCCTGGATTTCCAGGTAAGTAACCCAGATTTCGATTTAGACCTTCACAGAGATTTTAATTAGCCTCTTCACGCCATGAAAACCTATTTTGAGAAGATTCTTACCTGAATTGTGTATCCTCCAGCTGTGACGTTGTTTAATACATAAACACCTTCTGCAGTTGTTGTCGCAGTCAATCCCTCCCCAGCAGAAATGCTGACACCTCCAATGCCTTGGCCCTAAAATGTAAAATATAAATGATTTGGCTCAATTTCACCCTTGGTTCAAACTCTATTTGCCATTGCTTCATTAGGGAGCTAGCGATGGCACAGTGGTGAGGGCGCTCGCCTCCCACCAATGTGGCCCGGGTTCAAATCCCGGCGTCGACGCCATAATATGGGTTGAGTTTGTTGTTGGTTCTCTCCTTTGCTCCGTGAGGGTTTTCTCCGAGAAATCCGGTGTTCCCCTCTCCTCAAAAACCAACATTTCCAAATTCCAATTCGACCAGAAATCAGGTAGACGAAGAATCACTTTGTAGATGTGCTACCTCAAAATCGTTATTTATTTATTTATCTATTATTTAATTATTATACACTGCCATAAGTGGCTAAAAACAACAGAAAATATAAATTAACCCATTCGCCCTTGAGCCGCGAGCCCGAAACCGCCCGTGCGGATACCGCTTGTGACATCATCAGTTTTAATGGTCAAGGACAACTTTGTCCGCTAAAACTGTAACTTTAATTACCTATTATTTTACCTCAGGTGTAAGAATATGGCCAGTGACTGAAAATCCATGGACTTGAAAAGGAGTCTATGAAAAACAAATTAATTCTCCTGTGACAACAAACTTACACACGTAAAAAGAAATGGCTATGCTGTATAAGCCAAACACCCTTCTTTACCTACACTATTGTCACAAAATTACATGTGAGGTGAAGGAACATCTTACAAGTATGCAGCAGGTAGACAGGAGGCATTATCAACAGCACCCTGAACTGCCTGCCAGTGACTTAGGGACGGACCATTAGAAAACTTATGGGGGGAGGCGAGCGAAGTACAAAAAAAACATTCGCGCAAGGGAAAATTAAATGAAAAAAAATTCATACACGCCAATTAACCCTAAAAAATATTCATGCTATGGCCTAAAAAAAAATTCATACCAGGAATTTGATAACAAAAAAAAAATTCCTGCGGCTCGAAAATTCCCCACCCCCACAATAACTTTTCTAATGGTCCGTCCCTTAGATAATGGTATAATATTATTGCAGGGGAACCCAACACATGGCAGACAAAATTACTTGAAACCCCACTGATGAAGGGCCAGGCCAGAAACTTTTTGGAGACTGAACTAATATCAAAAGACAGCACTTTTGTTGATTACTAGTTCTTTTGTATTGAACGTTCCTTTACTTAAAATTTTGGATACCCGCAAAGAAACAGAGGCAGAGTCTAGCAAAGAGCTCGCTAGTCAGCTGGCTGATCAGGAAGTATGACACATACATATGTAAGACACCACACCCATCTCAAACTCTCAGCATGAGTTTTTACATTGCAAGTGATGATGATGAGGATGATAAAGATTAATTATATTTACTTAACTATTTCTTAAAATTCTTATACATAAGACAAATTAATATACTTGCTGAACTAAACTATAGTTCTGGAAAATTTGGCTCTAACATTACATGATTGCACAAGTTCAAAATAGGCTTTTTAACAGCAGAGATAAACATTGCCGATCAGCTGACTCTGCAGTATGATTCATGGTGAATTATATTATCTCTTACTTGCCTTGAGTACAACACTTTTGTAATTGACAGAGAATGTCAGTTTGGAAGGAACAACGTCAAATGTAATAAGCTCCCCTTGATAATATGGAACCTGGAACAAACAAAAGGGAAATAAAGTACTTAAAATTATTTAATTGTGAAAGTTACTTGGCTGAACATAAGGGTTGTGAGCTTCAAATTCACATCATATTAGAATGCTTAACAGATGTTAATTAAAAAATAAATAGTATCCTGTATACCATTAATTGATTAATATATTATGTGAAATAATACCCATGTGAAAAAATGATTTCACTTCATCACTCAGGGCCTATCACTATGATTTCAAGTTGCCAAGCAGATGCAATTAGTAAGTGGGGAATTGAACTGTTAAAAATAATTTTGCTTTTCATATTTTCCTAGTGTTTCAAAAGGCTGGGGGTTATGCCTATGACAGCCCTGATCACTTAACTCACTTCATAATTATTAGAATGCTAAGCAGATACTAAAAGTGTCTTGCATCAATAATAATAATTATGTATTAAATACCATTTAATAGGAAATTACCACTACATGAAATTAACATGAATTTCAAAAATTCATCTCAATGTAAGTTGCGTTAATTTCTTGAAAATTAATTTCCACACCATTAATTTATAAGTGGAACGCTCATTCATGAGACCTTTATTTCCATTTGGGTATATTCTGACCTTCTTGACACCTAAGAAAGAGGAGTATTAAGGGTGGAGATCTGCCAGTAACAGTGAAACTGTGAAGAACCCTCCAAGTGGCCAGAATTTTAGCTTGATGTTCTTTGGATGTTAGGGAAAGCACCACAGACGAAGTTTCCATTTCAGATTATACGTTTAACTTTGTCTCTGTTTGACAGAGTGAAGATTCTGCAGTTGGGGTACATTACAGAGAAAATAATGAGGCTGGAAAATATTTATTGTTCCATCAGGGTGCAAAGAAAATCATTTTTACAGCTTGCCATTCGGGCAAGCTGAAGCTAGCATTTACTAGCCCAGACGTCATTTCAACTAGCCCCAAAAGCTTTTTGACGAGAAGAATTGACTTCACAGTTCTTCTGTTATTTGAATTTTTCAAAAAATATCACTTGCCCATCGGGCAAGTTAAAAACAGAATTCACTAGCGCGATAGCAAAATCCACTAGCCCCGGGCTATCGGACACTACTTTCTTTGCATGCTGTCCATAAATTGGGGTAAGGTTGTAGCCCTGATCACGGTTCATTTCGCATTTGGTTCATTTCTGTTGTCTCAACAGGTTTTGTTTCTTTGTGGGTACACATGACATGTTAATTTCCTGAAAGAAATGTCAAATACTCACCAATGTGTACTCGCCACTTGGTACACTTGGAAATACAAACAATCCATCCACTCCTGACTTGACGCGACACAAGGGTGTATCAATGTCTGTTTTCTTCTTGATGTTCTCTATTACATCACTGGGAATTTCTTGACAGCCTGGCAAGTTCTTCGAGTTGACAAAAAGTGAAACAAGAAGTCTACAGTACCATGTATGTTGTGGCTCAAAAAATTCTTGGTTTCAATGTTATTTTCCTTTGTGTTTAGGTAAGGAAATAAATCATGATGAGATTGATACAAAAGAAAATTTAATTTAAACCAAGGATAAAATTGAACCACAGTAAATACAAACACACAAAACACACATATGTGCTTAAATGGACACTGCAGCAGTTAACAATTAATTAATGTTATACAGCTACAATTTTTTTAAACTTTCAAGTAGCGAGTATTTAGTACAGGTTAGGTGGTACTTACTAAAAATCAATAGCACAATATTTCTGATAGGAATACACCCCAGCCTGTAACCACTAAATAAATTCTTTTTTTATTACTAAATATATTTGTCCCCTGTCTTAACACTAAAATTAATAATTAACAGGGAATATGTTACTGGACAAGGCTGAGTATGATATAAAGAAATACAATGCAGATCAAGGAGACGGTTGTCTGCCAAAGCCAAAGGCTGAGAAGTGCTTCCCCACCAAAGGTAAGAATGAGACAGACAAAACCTTCCTCATTCATAAGATGCAGATCTATATTATCTCACATGTACATGTGTAAGTTCTTTGCTTTCACTGACGTTAACATACCTTCTGAGTGACGGTTTTGGAAAACAACAGGAAGCCCACATCTTGGATAGGTTCACCATCACTTAAAACATGGCCCTGAGTTAAAAGTCAAAATAAAATTGGTGATGCCCAAAAAATTTAAATTGTAGAGTAGGAATATTTCTTTGCCAATTTGTCTTGAAAAACTTTGCAGATAATACACAATTCAGTATGCGGAAAAAGCAATCTGTGTAGAATAATAATTATCTTATATTGTGTGATCTAAGTGGAAACAGATGGGTAGGGTAAGCAGATTGCAAAAAGGGAGTACAATAAATGAAAGTGACTAATCAACAGATTGAGTTCTGACCAACCTTGACATCATACCCTGACACTATCATCTTGTCAACAACATTGACATTGCCAGACTTCACTACAACTTCTGTTTCAGCCTGTGAAAACACAAGCAATTGTGAGCTGAACATGGTACATGTAATTCAAGGACAATAATCACACCATTATTCTTAATGGGTTACCATTATTAAATAATATTATATTGGTAGCAGTGAACCAAGATCACCCAGATATATAATGGTACATCAAAATAATGAACCAATGAATCCTTTCCTAGGGTGGATTCGTTGGTTCTTTAGATGTGCTACATGCATGTACGATCCAAGTGATCACAGAGATTTAGATCATCCTACAATGTTAATATACATGTAATAATATCTTGTTTAAATATTGATACCATGATTTTACTCCTTTGCCAATTAACTCACATTTTCAAAATTCCAAGAGGCATGAGAGGCTTTCACTTGGTATTTTCCAGGCATGACACGGGCAAAACTGAAACTGTCAAGAAAAACAACAGCAGAACTAAGATTTTATTGTGAATCATTGGACAGGTGTAATTAGTGCTTAGACTCTTCAATATGTTATTATTACAATGAAACTTCATTTGCCCTGGCAGTATGAAAAGCCTAGTAGGGCCAGGAAATTCACTGATTGAAATTACATAGATTAATATTATTCATAAAAACATAAATTAATTATTGTTCATTTTAAATTATAATGTAAATATATAACATCTATCCTACACTGTATCTGACAGGGGGCAACTGGCAAGCTATTTACAAACGTACCAGTAAGACCAAGAATTTAAACTCAGGCTCAGAGAGACAAAAATCCAGCCAGCAGTTAGGGTGGGACTTGGAGCCTCCAATTGGCAAGTCCAACACGCTAAATGCACCTAACTGCTTGGCCATGTTACTCCCAAGCCTAATAGCCATATGCTTGGTACAGAAAGCTCAGTTATGATCATTGGATTTTTTTATGTATGCTTTCACTCAAAAACCCAGTTTGACAAGTAAAAACAAGATCAACTAGTCCATAAGTCTGGGCTGTGGCCACTTCAAAAGCTTGATGCAATTCAGGCAGAGCCTCCGTTTCTCATCCTCAATCAAGGTGTAGTCAAAAGGATCAGGTTCTGCTTGCAGGCTGCTTTTTGTGTGTCTAAATATCTGATGAAAACATTGTCCGTACCTCAGGTTTGAATAATCATTTGCCTCAAAAACAGTTTTACTACTGTTAATTCTTTACTTACAATCCTCCTTCAGTTGTAACAGTCTTTCTTTCCTTGTCACCTAAAAAGGACAAGAAAGTTCAAGCTGGCCTTCAACTTTTAAGTTTGTAGGGTGAAAACTGCCACATACTACAACGTACATGTGCACTGTTAAAGCGTAGACCTGTAGACCAAAATGAGGCTGTTGTAATTATATCTAGATTAATCAAATTCAATTAAAAAACTTCTTTTATTAACCTGAAGTTACATGAAGTGAAATTTCTACTCCTGCTGGGCCAATTTCTCTTCCTTTACTGATTACCTGGTTCAAAAAAAAATTGAGAAAATCAACGTAAGAATTCATGGTTGCAAGTAATTAGTTTATTACATTGTGTAATTTTCCATACATTAATTAACACATTCAAGTAAAATATACAAGTGATATCAAACTATTGAAATAATAATATTATCATAATGTGTCTACCATGATAAACCAGTTCTACCATGTTGCATGACCAGGACAGAAAGCACATTACAGTCCCTTTTTCAGCTCGCAGTCATGTGATGTACTTTTTGCAAAAATATTAGGATACCATGGAATTAAATAGAGAGGAGTTCTAAGTGTGATGTCATGTTACCATGGTAGTAAATTTTAGGATCTCAAAAATCTATCTTGATAGAGAAGGCCAGTTACATTGCTGATCTTGAATGATGGGGAAAAAAAGAGCTACCCTTTTTTTTTTTTCTGAGCGTAATCATGCACAAGAAAGTCATGCATGACTTAAACTCCCCATGCTGAGTGAAAAGGGAATTGAAAGGGGCAAAACTTACCTTTCCAGATAGTGTGAACCCAGTAAAAATAAAGTTAATGTCTTCTCCTTTGCTGCACTTGTCTGTGCTACCATCAATGTTCAACTCAACACTGCTTGGATCTGCACAGAAAAAAATCAAATCATTAACAGTAAAAAAGGATCAACTGAGGTTTCTGGGTAACTGACCACCTACTCCTCCCCTCAGTCAACATGAACATTTACTTCTCGCGAGCTTAGGGCAAAATTGAGACTGAGGGGAGGGGTAGGTGGTCAGATACTCAGAATCCTCAATTGATCCAAAAAACAAAAAAGCTGCTTAAAAACCACTTTGCTATAAAGTATCATATCAAAATAATAAAATAATGAAAATTAATCTTTATTCTATTTTTTCTTACCAAAGCTCCATCCAACTGGTGGCTCAATCTTTAAAACAAATGTCCCCTAAAACAATCACAATAAAAAACCAAACTTTAAGATTCACACAGTGTAGTTTTGTATTGGGTGTAAGTCCAGAGCTTATAAGAGACCATTATTTACTGTATACCCAGTAAACAAACTAAAGTAACAAAATTTTGACATACATCACACGTCAGTACCTTATCATAAAGTGGAATAAGGAAGTATCCATTATTTGGGGCACATTCGGTCTGAGACTTGATTATACCTTGCTTGGTAAGCAGCTTCATCTGTTTAAATAACAAAATTAATTTTAAGGTGAATGATGTTGTCCAATATTAAACATAGTTTGAAAAGAATAACTTACAGCTTCAGAGAGACTCAAAATTGCTTGAAAAAATAAAGACAGAATATTTTAAAAGATTTAATACATGTACTAAACAGACCACCAATGTGCGTGATGGTCTTTCTTTAAATCTTTATTCTGCAGTGCAAAAAATTCGGGACAGGCCTCGTAAAAAAAAAAACTTGAATGATAGCTTCTCCTTTGGGCAAGCAACTCTCCCATTTTCCTTATCTGGGGCCACTTCTTTCTCATTGTGGGCAACAAGAGGAGCCCACAATCCTAATCTCCAGGTTTTGATTACGCATGCGCCGCATGTACATGTATGTAGCCAGGATTTGTTGGGAATTCCACTAAGTATGAATGGAATGCACAAAATGCAATTTCTTCACTTCTACCCCTTCTACTCTGATCACGTGTGTTTTGATCTTTGGTCAAATGAAACTTATGCAAAGCACAGCATTGAAACAAAAGCGTTTGGACCTCCAATCGTTGTTGCCTCCACTCCCTAACCTTTGGTTATTACTAGTCTTACATTTATAATGATTTAGTTACGATATGACTTGCTTGGACCCTAGTCCACTGGGCAAGTGGGCTCTAAAAGTTACTTGCCTGACAAGAAACTTTTTTCTGGGACTAGACTTTATTCGAGGCCCACTGTAGTGCATAAATTTCACAATGCACTTGTTAAGTCATTTTCTTTTGTGCACAGTCATCCTTCACAGGTATAATATTACAAATCTGCAGGATCATACCAGCTACCATTTGAGCTGGATAGCTTAGTAAGTTAAACAGCTGTGCCAGTTACAGACTGCAGAGCCATGTCCAGTTCAAGCCTGAATTTTCGTCATACTTTATCCATCCTCGGAGACCCAGGGGCAGATAGTGGGGGAGAGAGAAAGTCTAAACGGGCGGGAAAATATGGCATGAAGAAAAGAAAAGAACGGTGAGAAGAGCCCCTGGGGAAAATGTCTTACCAGACCAGTTCCAAACTGTCGTGGTCATTCTGGCTTCTGATCAGTGCCAGAAAACTTTTGTGTTTTTCTGCCCAATCGGAAGGCAGAACGGCAGCGACCGTTGGGAACTGGTCTGGTAAGACATTGTCCCCAGGGGCTGTTCTCCCCGTTCTTTTCTTTTCTTTGTGCCATATTTTCCCGCCCGTTTAGACTTTCTCTCGCCCCCACTGTCTGCCCCTGGGTCTTCGAGGATGTACTTTATCTCAGTGACTCAAAATGTTTACAAACGGCCAAAGGACTGGAAATATATATGTTGTAGTTATTTTATTTTTTTTTTTCAGGTAATTTTTATTTTTCTTTTGTTTCGACTTCATTAGCATACATTACCATGCCCAAAAACAAAAGAAGAACAAAAATTACCTGAGATAAAAAATTAACTACAACTCGTATATATTCACTATAACGAGGTTTCACTGTACAGTGTATATAACTCTGGCCTTTCTACATGTATTATTAACAAGATTTATGCTTCAAATGTAATTGGACCCCTCTATTTAAACTCTGCAACCCCTCTCCCAGAAATTATAGAAAATCAAAGTGTCCCCCTCCAGAAAAAAAGGAGATCTCTTAAAGAAAACAAAGGTACCAACTTGGCTGCTCCCCTATATAAAAATCTCTGAAGTCCCCCAATCCCAGAATTTCCTACATTGTAAATCTTCAAATGGGGGTCTTTGAATGCTAATGTTCTAAACAGTGGAAAAATTACATACTGAACGCATGAATGGACCGTAGATGTTTTCTTGCACGGTGTTTAATAAAATGCCAAATTAAGATCAAGAGATGAAAAGCAATCGGCATCCATCACATACAATAAGACAAGACCAATTAGGTTAAATTTAATGATGACAAAACTCTGTTAAGCTCTGCACAGTGGAACCATGATATAACAAAGGCACAAGGGATTGGCAACATTTTGTTTGCTATAACGAGAATACAGCCAGGCAAATTTTCTGGGTATATCCGTTGGGGCAGCTCGGAGGCTCGGCTCGGTAGTCTTGACTCACGAGCCACTAAAATGTCAAGCCACTAAACTATGTAACCCGACTGAAGAGCCACCAAGCAGCCAAGCCACTGAAATATATACCTTTCTCGTTCTTTAAGATGCTAAACTTGACTACCAAGCCATCAAGCCACCGAGCCACAAAAATATATACCTTTACTTGCTCTTTAAATTTTGCACTTTACGTATTTTTTTTTATATATCTGTCTCATAGTTAAGCTTATATGTCTTATAACTTTCTCGTTCTTTAAACACTTGTCATGCATGACTATATATCAAGTCACCGAGCCACTTCTGTTTAAAATTATAAACCTTAAAATATGGCCCTGTACTCTGTAGTTGCTTCGGTTTCGTCATATCGAGGTTCTTTTTCATATAGTTTCGTAAATCTACTCTTACTGCGGTAAAAAAAATCGTTCCTTATACCCCAGGACTTCGTTTTTTGACAGGTTCGTCTTTATGCGATATTTTACCTGCACGAGGGAGTAGTTGATTTCAACTTCAGACTGCACAAAACCACCACAACCAACCACATCATCAGCTCGTGCCAAGAATCGATGACTAAAGGCTAAAGAAAGAAAGTACAGGGCTATCTGGATGGAATACATGTCCATTTCAGTGGAAGAACGCTGTCTCACGCGAGTTGAATGGAACTTGTGATTCCCAAGCGGAGATTAAGGCCTGGCTACCAAGGAGGATATGTTAATTCTCCTTACATGACAGGGTAAGTTGAAAGAGCGCTGGTACAGTGCTCTACAGTGTGTTTGCTTTGATAAGGTTTCGTCAGGGGTTTCGTCATTTCGAGGTTATTACCATATATTTTATTTAAATTGGGTCGATCGTTATACCTAGGGCTTTGTTATATCAGGGTTCAAGGGAAAAAATGTTTGCAGAGTCTAATTGATTACAGAAATTTTGGCAATCAAAAATCAGTTTTGGCATGGTGTATAATTTATTGTTATTGTCAACAGAAAAAAAAAGAGCTAAGGTGAAGACAAGAAATGAACATTATTTCACAGCAGAAATTTATTAGTTCCTCAAATTTTTTAGGGAAGGGGTCTTTTATAATAGCCTTTGGACAATTACAGATGGCAGGTTATATATGGGGGTGATGATTTTCTTGTTTGTTTCTTTTTCTTTTTCTTGGAAAATAACCCAGTACCAGTAATTCAAGGTCTTGTGGAAGGTCAGTGGGGATGGCTACTCAAGAAAGTTTTCATGGCAGGCTCCGCCCTAACGTTCAATGCCTTACCCTTTTAAATACCATTTTATGAACCCCTTCAATCTCTTTACATTCCATCTCAAATTAAAGAAAAATAGTATCCCTTTCTCATATCTACTTACGAACACTGTTTACCATTTCTAAAACCTTTAATGGAATGAAGATAATGAAGGATACCTACATGACAGATACCCTTGCACTTTCATAACCTTCGACTCATGAAATCCCTCCACTCCGATCCTATAAGCCTGAAGCTTGAAAAAGGTTCCCTTTTGGTAGGAGCCTCCCCATATAGTACTTTATGGGGGTAACCCCCCCCCCCCCCCCCTTTGTGTATCAGTCAATGACTTGAATACCAACAGACAAAAGAATTTAATTTTTCTTCAACAACTTCATACAAACACATTAAGATTGAAGATGTTACAACAAGTATAATTTTTCCAGATAAAGAGAACTCTACAAAATGTGAGATTTCATCAAATTACATTAATAAACATCCATTAAGTAAAGTTTAAGCTATAAACTCTGGGCAAGAAACCAAGGACAGTGAATTAAAACAGCAGGGACAAGGATAAAAACCTGTTTATTTTAAGAATAAAGGTGTGCTGTCATAATATTTTAAATAAAAATACTTAACCATTTAAATTTATTCTATAACAATAATTATTGAAAAGCTCCATGAAACACTTCCCCTCTAAAAAGGAAAATATTATTATGGGGCCGGGGAATGTTTTGACACGGAGACTTTCAGTTTAATGATAAAGTGATCTTTGGAATAAAATCTTTCATAACTACTAATTACTATTTAAAAAACTAACCATGGGGAGAGGTGTGGGGTTTAATTTGCTTCCAAACTACAATACAGTGTAGCATTACACAGGAAAGTACTGTATACATACAGACTGTTCTTAACTAGATAGTATTACAGACAAGGTTTTAGCATAATTATACAATAAACCAGTGGTGGATCCATTATACAAATGGTCCCTCACATACCAGGGATCAACAAAAATCATGTACGTGTATCGCCCACAAAATATAATGATACAAATTGCCCTCTAAAACAAATCACATTGTTTGTCACAAACCAAAGATGCAAAAATCAATGATAATTATTATGCATTGAAAAGGGCAGAAATGTGGCAAGGTTTTATCTTCATAAAGGCAGTTGTGGTTTGATAAACTACACAGCACATCCCTACAGAACCTTAAGTAAAAGTACTCCTGATGCTGTTCATGTGAAAGCCAAGAAAAACAGAAACAACCCTGCCTTGTGGCAATCCATTTCAAAAATTTTACATTTGATACGAAATTGATACTTTTTGGTGCCAAAAAGTATCAATTTGCCTGCTCGGCATTTGCAAGTCTGATTGCAGCCTCATGTAGATCAAGCAACGCTTGAGGCAGGTCAAGCTCAGGTGAGTCAGGTCGTTCATAGGGGTGTACCATAGTTGGCCTCCCTTTTGGTGAGTGTCTAATAGGACCTGCGCAGCTGTCTGGCTTTCTAACTAGCGTTTCACTGCCATTATCACTCAGCCCATATTGTTCGAGGAGATCTTGAAAACGCTGATCTTCAAGTGGGTCTTCTACATTCGAACACGGAGATCCCACCGCAGATGTTTCTGGGGATCCCCCTGAAGTTGCTGGAGAGCTGGCATTATCCACAGGAGAGTTAGTTTGACCCTCTTGCTCATTTAATAACTGTGAGAGGTGGAGGCTTTCAAAGCGTACAGTTTGTAAGCGGCATATGCCATCATCACACTCCTTGTACCTGTGTGGAGTCAATAGGCCAAATCGTTATCATCATCATCATCATCATTGTCATCATTATCAACGACAACATTATCATCAGCAACAGCAACAGCAACAGTTTATTGCTCATTTCAATTTTGCTATTTTTGATTCTGCAGAGCAGATTCATAATCATCATGAAAACAACAATGATGCAAAAATCAGTGCAGCTGTTTGATGGGCTGTTTGACTGTCCATGGCTGGTGGTGGACATTTACCTTTCTGCTTCGCGGCTGGGTAAATTACTCCCACTCACCACCTCCACTTCAGAGAATAACTGTTTTTTATTCAAGGCAATTCAAACAATTTTATACTGGCAAATTTTACAGTGTTCACCCAGACTAAATGATTTTTTTGTGTGTGAACCTGCAGAACAAAATCAAGGATGCATGATGATGTAAGTACAGCCAGAGAAAGCCTGGCACTTTGACAATGGAAACCAGTAAAGAGAATGTGCATGTTGATGTCCAACCTGAAGCGTGGATGACCAGCTGGCCAGCTGAATTTGTGTTTCTTCTTTAGATGGTTTGTTAGTCCAGATCCTCGGGTGTATCGCTGCCCACACACATGACACTCATAACGATATAAATCAATACCCTAAAAAAAATAAAAGATAATAGACCCAATGCATAATACTTTTTTTTTTTATTTTTGTTTGTTTGTTTGTTGTAAGTTGTTGTTTTTTCAAATTCCATTTCACTTCACTGGAATTGCCGCTGAACCTGACTGTGGCTTCAGTGTGATGGGTCCCAGGCCCTACAGTACGACATGTTCAGAGACAGAGCACTCATGAGAAAATCAATCAGGCAGGCAAATTAAACCATAGGTCTCATAGATAAAAATAAAATTTAAGTTATTATTTTTTTAAAATCTAGGTGGATTCTCAACTTCCTTTACCCTCTAGCTCTGATATTACGAACTGAATTAGGGCTAAAAGACAAAGGAAATTGAGAATCAAACAAGATTTAAAAAAATTCTCTTTAAGTCCCAAGAGTGACCAACATCAATAAATGTCGCACAATATTCACACATAATCAAGCACAATGAAGAAAATCCAAGAATTAACAATGAATCTTAATGATCACCAAGAGGAATTGCTTTGATCTTCTAATTTTCCAAGAGTATTTTTTACAAAGAATTTTGTTTGGCATACACTGTATTGGATCAAAAATTAAAACTGGCAAATAAAGACAAAAGAGAGACATAGCAGAATTAAAGTCAAAGCCTGTTAAATTAACACTTGATACAGACACTAAGGGGGTCAAAGAAAGTGTCTGTATTAACGGGATGTCCATATAGTCCAGTTTCACTATTAAAAATTACCACTGCATACAAACATTATCGACACGTTCACACAGGGTTAGCCTCGACATAAAGTGAAAAATTACCAAATTCCAGCAAGCAAGTGTTTAAAATGTGAAGATACACAATAGACAGAGTAATAAACAGGTCTTCTTTTACAAATATGTGAATATATTTATTCAGATTGAGACTAAGCCTGTAAAAAATGCGTCTTCATTTCTTTTATTTAGTGGTCATAGCGAACTCAAAACTGGACTATTAAGTAGGTCTGTAATAATGTCCATAAACCGTCCGTAATAATGAGGTGTCCAGTTTAACCAGGAGTCCCTAAAGTGGAGTTTGACACTGTAGTTCTAACCTGGTGTTCTACTTTCTGATGTCTCTTTACAGTTTGCATGGATCTGGCAGAAAAATTACAGCCCTCCACATCACAGTGGTATGCTAAAACTGCATTGTGGAATTCTCGATGGCGTGCCAGATCTGAAGGCATCTTGCACCTGAAGAGAAAATAGCTATTAAGATGAATTCTTATCTAAACTTTACAAATAATCACATTTAAAATTATAGCAAATCATGTTACATATGCGGTGGAGTGCAGGTATCAGGGGGCTTACAGGCTTTTAGTTTACCTTCCATCTAGATATAGTCTAATCTATGTAAAGTAGGATTTGTGAAGGTTTTGCGTACATGTTTAGAGTTCTTCTGCTTTAATAAAAGTCTGTCTTACAACCAGGTTAGAATGGGGAGCAAGCAAGGGGAGGCCCAGGTTATTGCTACCATGGGCTATTCCCATGTAAATCAATTTCCCGCAGAGTATCATTCAGCCTTTTGTGATTTTTCATGTTGAAAGTACATCCAAGAGTCTTGTTGTACCTTTGAAAATCTTACATCGTTCAAAATTGCTGTCTGATTGGTTGCAACACAAAACTGGTGGCATTTTTAGACATGACAACTCCTCCATTTCAAAATATGAATGCTGGCCTGTTCAATTGTTTAATCAAAGGATATAATATTTAAAATGTAATTAGCAAATATTTTACAATAATATTACATTAAGCTTTTATTATGTACATGGTAAAAAGTATAAAGGATTTTGTTACTGCCATCTTTTACTCTACTTGATAAAAATTGTTAGCCATCTAATGCAGAAAAGACAAGGATTTTTTTTTAAATAAATGAATTGTTATTGACAGCAATTTAATATCAGTGATCCACAACTTACGTGTAACTGCATACATCACATTTGAAGGGTCTTTCATCTGAATGTCTGAATTTCACATGTTGCTTAAGAGCAGAAGCATTTGGGCAGGTCATGTCACAAAACTGACACTTCACATTGTTAACTACAAGAGAAAAAAGTGAAAAAAAAAACACTGTCAGTATTTTTAATCATTACTTTGAGAACTGGTATATTGGTTTTCCCCTGTTGTGATATACTAGAATTTCCAAATTCCAATTTGATCAAGGATATGTTAGACAAAGAACAATCAACTGCACGTGCTATGGCAACTACAGAATCATTACTTGTTTCTACTTATTGAGATATTTTTGTTACATACCATGGTGCCGCATGTGATCTCGTAATATGCGTTCTGAGCCGCAATGCTTTAAACAATGCGAGCACTGGAAACTTTCATCTTCAAGAAAAAGAAAACAATATAGCATTATGTCATCATAATTTTTTATCATGAGCTGTGATTTAACTTTATCCTTTTTCCAATTTTATTTTGCTTTAAGTTATTTTAGTGAATATTAAGGAGTTATAAATAAAAGATACATAAAATTTGAATGAAAGACAACTCCCCAGCAGGTACTTGGGATTCTAAGTGACGAGGATGATCGAAGGGTTTTTTGGGGTTTGAAATTTTCAATTCCAGGATTTCTTTAGGGTAGGAAATCTACATTTTATAAAATGGACAACTCCCTAGAATGAACACAAAAGACACTTAAAAGTCTCATCGCAACTAGTTCGCCAAACCAGTCCAGTTGTAAAGAGAATTCCACTATTAATCAGGTCTGCCCAGCCAAGTCAGTCTATTCGTAAATTACATAACGCATGGCAGAGATGGGTTTTTAGCAAAAAGGGCTGTTGACCAGCTCTGATTTTAAATATTAAGTGCCCTCAGGTCCAGTTCATCTCTCAGGATATTCTGAAAGGACAACGTCTAAGAGGCCTACTTGCGAAAAATTAGCATTTCGGGGCAAATTGTCCCTAAGATATTGGCCCAGTTATACTCTGATGACTCTACACAGATCCTTCTAAATTTAGCTTGAGTCGTTTGCATGGAGTCATCAGAGCATAAAGAAGCTAATATCTCACCGACAACTTGCCTCACAATGCTAGTTTTTGGCAAGTAGGCCTCTTGGATGTTGGTCTTTCAGAATATCCCAACAAATCCCATAATTTCACAAATTTAATTTTTTTATGACATCACACTTTAGAACTCTACGTGGTGTCCAGTTCAGTGTTGTTCAGTTTCTCTTTTAATGATTATTGTTCTTGATAAACAGTTCTAAATGTACAGTATCTTGATATATGTCTTACAATATAATATCGGTCCACCATTTAGAGAGTTGACTGTAAGTCAAACAAAATTGAACCACTAAATATTTCCATGACGTCGACTTAGAGCTGGATGAGATTAAGTTAAATCATTCTCAACCTCTTAACATCTTTAACATACACCCCCTTTATTCCAAGATACTTGAGTATTACTGGGTATATTTACATGTAGGAAGCCAAGCACAAGCATGCTCCATCTAATTTAACCCAATCAGTTTGATTACATGTATAATCATAACCATTACAATTTCCTCAAATTTGATTGGTGCATTAACTGTTTTATTTTTCACTAATCATGGTGTAGGGTTGTAATGGGACAATGTAATAAGACAGTTGGCTTTAATCGGACACTCATCGTCGGACAGTTACATCAGCCAATCATATTAAGTGCACTCAGCTAAATTCACCAACACAGAATTTATTTCAATACCCATAGCAACAACCACTTATCCTACCAAACTGGAGATTTTCAAAATGGTAAAATTTGTAACACTAGACAGTGTCTCTCCCAAAGGTATCTTCCCTAATTTTGGATAAATTATCGGTATTAAAAGCTCTTTCACAAAAAAATAATAAATGTGTTTTCTTAGAAATAATTGTAATGGTTACAATTAACAATTTATTGGTAACAGGACTTCCAGTCATCCAATTCAGTCTATAATCATACTCGTGATTAACAAAATGGACTCCTTAATAATTACTTGTACGATTACAGACTGAAATGGACTTCACTCAGTCCTATTACCATTCTTAATAAGACAATAGCATACTACATGTAAATAGACGCCACACTTACATCCAGATGAATTCTGTCTTACTAAATGGTCTACAAGCTTTGTTCTGCTGGCAAACATTCCACCACAAGTATTGCATGCAAAAATTTTCTCTCTAGTATGGCTTCGGCAATGTTCCTTCAGTTTATAGTGGTTTGCAGTTGAAAAATCACACACTTAAAAGAAAAATATTTTAAAAAGTTAATGAAATAAAAACTTTATAAAAAGTGCTAAACATTAATTTATCTTGCGGTTAGGGGTGGGGGGAATTCTCACTGAACAACAAAAGCACCCATTGCGAAGCTGCTCCTAAAACAAAATAACCATTTTTCTTGATTAGTTGGCCCACGTTGTCTTCTTGATAAACCACAGGACTTACAACTATGCCCATAATGGGCAATAATCTTTTCTAATGGATCCATGGGAATTTACTGAATGTACTAATTGCCCCCCCACCCCTCCCACCCCCAAATCAAAGAAAAAGGAGGTTTCCCCATGGGCAATGGGCAAGACCATTTTTCAACTGCAGGCAAAATAGCTAGTGTACCCACAGCTACTCATAACAATAACTCTTGGAGAGCATGGGTGGTGCAGAGCTGAGAGCACTTGTTCCCACCAATATGGTCTCGGTTTGAATCCTGGGAGCAGTTGAGTTTCAAGGTTGGCCCCAAATTATAGTCCCTCATTTTCCAGTGGTGGTGGAGCAAGCGAGTGTGCGCCAGTCTGCAGAGTATGGCAGAACTCGATGACATGTTATGCATGCAGAGCCAATTTTAGCCGCATGCACCGCGTGCAATACGATTTTTTATACCAGAATACGGGTGCCTGCCCATAGAGAGGCTCAGCATTAAAAGGATGCAAGATTTAGGCGCATTTCCAGCTGTTTTAGATGACCTAAATACCAAATTTTCCCAAGGGAGCATGCCCCCAGACCTCTTTAGTTTGTTCATGCTTTTCCATTCAGTTCACTTAAAAGGAAGGCTACAAACAAGATTACAGACAAATTGCCAGTCCATCCATTTGTATATAACCTCACCATACTGATGAGAAAGCAAAAGTGTAAGAAAGGGATTTGGAAAGTGGGAGAACCAAGAGGTTAGGATAGATTTGGCAAAAAATATCACGGCTACACCCCTGAAAGTCAGGTGCAAAAGATCAGTAGCACGGTTGTCATGATCACAAGAAAAATTCACCGCTCTGCATAAAATATATTTGAATATCTCAGCGCACAGTTATTGAATGCATTTGAGACTTTCCTTGATTATCAGAGGTATTAAAGATTATTTTCTGATAAAGGTTGGGGAACCATGTTTTATCATAAAAAATAAATCCACACTGAGTTGTGAAGGTTGCTGTAAAAACATGGCGTCACACATAACACGTGCGGATAGACGTCCTTCACTTTTTGCCTGTTTTCACTAACTTCTATTTGTTTTACCGTCCTCAAAACACATTAAACTATTACGTGTTAAGAACATTCTCTTTGGCTTTCTCACAGTTAACATGTTTCTTTTGTTGTAAATACATTTGTAGCTTTAAACTGAAATTTCTGCTTAAAAATTCCCTCAGAGGAATTAAGATGTAATATATTTTGTGTAAAAAGGGCGTGGTCGCAATGCATCATGGGTAATAGAAAAATAGCGGAAAATGTTCTCAAAAATTGTTGAAATGGCATTTTTTGTAATGTTGTCATTTTTTATTGCTTATTAGAGTTACTTGAAACACCTACTGTATTTTTTTAAAAAAATTTGATTTTCGGCCAATGTTAAGCCTTTGTACATCATAACTGTGCTTCTGATCACATCTCTTTGTAGGCCCAACACAATGCTACGATTTTGGTGTGTGCAAAAAGCTTTTTCAAAAAAGGCTTGTGTGTGCACTTGCCATACTCTGCATACTGGAGCACGCATGAAAATCATCACTTTAGCTTTCTCATGGGTGGTGATTTTCAAATGTGGTCATGCATTTTGCTTGCTCTACCATCTCTAAGAAAAGTGATGGACTTCTTATAGTCTATTTTTCATCCTTCCTACAAAAGTCTTTTCCTTGGTACATATAGCTTGTTGGAAGTATCCAAAACTCACAAAAAGATCTTTTAACCACAATTAAATTTGTGGGGTAAACTCGCTGGAGGCGAATTTTCATGGCGTCAAACAAGAATACCATCCTCCTTCCTGTGTAGAGAGAAGAGAAAGGAGGCGGCCACGAGAGAAACAGGATGGCATTGTCCGTAACAAATAATTAAGCTTAAGCTTACTCATTCCTTAGCTTACCTTCCCCGGGATTATATTCCCATTGGCACCTTACAGAGAATTTTTTTCTTCCATCTTCACTTACTTCCACTAAAGTTTTGTCCACAGCCATAGCATGACTATCTACATGCCGGTAAAACAACGTCGGGCAGTTAAATATAACATTACATTCCTTCCACTCGCACAGAAACGGCTCCGGGTTTTCGGGGATGAGATTACGACTCTGACCGTCCAAAGCACACGGCGCTAGTTTCATTTCTTGTTGCTTTTTAAAGCCTTCAAGCTTTATTCTTGTGTGAAAAACATGGAAGAAAACATGGCGGATCAGATCGCCAGCATCCATCGGCGAATCCCAGCCACATTCTCGCCAACTGCAAGCGAAGTTATCAGGGATCGTGTCTTCGGAGAAACCTCGATGATATTTTGGGAAAATTTCCATCAAATGGCTTTCAACGTGCTCTCTAAACTCAGGAAAATCAGGAGAAGCAAACTTCTCTTCGCAAGAGCCCCACTCACATTTAAGAAGCTCCATTATGGTCCACAAAAACGGGAAAAAGCCAAGCTAAACTCCTGACAGGAACGACTAACCACCGCGAAAGACCGCCAATCTATTTGTGAGCCGTTACTGTTTCTGGTCAGTAAATCACTCAAGACAAGACAGGGCTTCATATATGAAGGTATGTAAAGCTATGTAACCCAGCGCGTGTGCATCCTCGCGCTTCTGCCAAATAACACAAAATGTCGTTTGGTGCTGAATGTTTTCTCTGTTGTGAACTAAATGGATTCAAAGGACAGATCAAGAAAACGTATCCTGAAATTATTAAATATTTAGGGATAATGATAAGAGGGTAGGTAAAGGAAAAAGGGTAAAATAACGCCTGTAGACAGGTTATTGTTTGCTCACTTCTGCCCACACACTAGCATGTGAGCAAGCTCTTCACTCTTGCTTACAGGCTAGGAGGAATTGCTTGCAGTAACGTCTATTTAATTTGAATTCCACCTCTAGTGTTGTCTGTGGTTCCACAGGTCTCCTGCAGTCTCCTGCCTTTTTCCCCCTGCTGCTAGAGCCCCCACAGAGAGCTTGCTCTTGATTAAAGCAGCAGATGTAAACTACAAGAATGTGCTGTTTGCTCTTACTAACGTGACTGAAATGGACTCACTTGTGCATCATCTGAGGTCTCGTAAACAAAAAGTGCCTTAATTGCAATGACCAAAAAAAGGTGAAAGTAGGAGCTCACTCAAACATCTAACCCTGTACTAGTTGCAGAATTCAGGGATTACTGCTTTGTTAATTAAAAGAACTAGAGCAAACACAGTATTATTCTTTTCTGCTTTGAAAGGTGGGATGAGAGATGTGGTAGAATCACCATGATCATGTTGATTTTAACAGCTTGTATAACTCGTTAGTCCCATACCATGCCTCATTATCATTATCCTTTAACCACCAGAATTTACGGGAAATTCTTGGAGATTTCCTCCTAAACACCGTGGTTCACCATCGCTGTACTCAGATCCCTGGTATCAAGTCCTGAATGTTTAGCAATCACTTCAGGGTATCAATGTTAGTTCACATGATTGTACATGAATGCAATCTACCCATTGAGCATAAGAGGATGAGAGATGAGATTAATTATATATCATAGACCATGTGGGATGAATCAGCGAACATTCACTAGATGACTGTTTGGTGAGAGAGAACAATAACCTGTCTTCAAGCATAATTTTTCTCTTCTCCCTCTTCATCTGGTGTGCTTGCCCCCTAGAACCAGCCTGAGTGCCCCCAGTATTGGTAACATCTGCTATATGCAGGCTGACCAGTACATGAGTTTTAATGACACCAATTAAAAGCAGAAGGTCAAATAAAGAAAGAGGAAAGCATTCAATTAGAATTAACATTATTTTTTATCCTAAAGTCCTTGTTTGGCGGTCTTTTTTGGAATGGTAGGTCTTTTAAGGTCCAAATAAATTTTGAAACCTGCCCAAAATGGTCTGCAAACAGGTAACTCTGCCCCTTTCGTGTGAGATTCTCTCATCAACCCGTTTCCTTGAACTTCTCCGTCTCTCTATCCTGGGGTCTGAGTGAATGCAACAAAGCTGTTTGATTGCCAATCGTGTAAAACATTCTTAACATAATGCTATTAGATGGCAAGATTTTGTGGTTACTGAAATAGATAGCCAAGGAAATCAGGTCAAGCTGATCCCTGGTGAAATTGTGTCTGCTATGGAAAATGAGCAAGATGATCAGTCATCCAGGAGCAAAACAAAACTTAAAAAAGAGAAGAGAGAGAAACAACAAGAAGAAAAAAGTTTGGATGACGTGCCGTTTTTTAATAAGGTATGACATTATGCATAGTGGTACCTAGTCCTTGTAACTATAGTTCCCTGCTTCTCTGCCCTTCTAGAAACTAACTGAGAGTTCAGCTAACTGATATAGTACTTTACAGTTCGCACACATTTTATACAAAGTAAAATAACAAATTTATTTATGAACCAACGAGGCTGATCTATAAAGTGGCAGCTAATTTAAAATTAAAGCATGAAACAGTAAGCTATCCATGTACTGTTTTATACCTTACCAATTCACATGCATTATCCATGTGTCACATGCCTGTGGATCAAAAACATCACTTACTGCATACAGGACAATTTCACTGGCATGAGATGACTCATAACTCTGAGCTACTGGTTTGGTGACTATTAACATGAAAAATTGAATTCAATTCTACCCAAAATAGTCCAGTGAATGGCACTAAATATCAAGTTTGAGTCTTTAGTAATAAGCTAAGATTTCACAACATCTCACCTTGGTAAACTTGCCAAGATATACATGATCTCACTGAGTCAGATGGCACCAAGATTTGGTCCTTTGCACTGCTTTACAATTTTTTTTTTGCCTTACCAGCGATGAATCGTCCCTTACCTGCTGAGCTAAAATTTAGGGAGAATACTGGTTTGAAAGTTGTCAGGTTTTACAGAAATTTAGTTAAATAATGCTAAAAGAGTTAGACGTATTTTAATTATGAGGAAAAGACAGGACTGTACGTGTACAGTAGATGCATTCCCCACTTCCACACACCCCACCCAAAGGGGATATCAGTCCATCACTCGGTTACCCGTAACAGTATGTCAGCATGTAGAAGTTAACCATTCAATGTACACACAGGTAAAAGAACTAGCAGATCCAAACCTTCAGCTAAAAGGTTGGGTCCTTCTCATACAGACCTTGTTTAAAAATGAGTGGTCTGCTCTCTTAGTTAAAGAGCTGTCACAGAATAGTCAGGCATTATAAAGCAAAGTGCCAAAATGAATGCAAAGACATTGTAGTATCCCTAAACCATTATCCTAGTCTATGGGTATCAAAAAATTATCACATCTCCTCTTAAAGGGGGGCGTGGCAGAATACTAGGAACTTGAATACTAAGTGCACGGATGGTAGCTACAACATGTAAATTATTGCTCATGAATGGGCTTCAGAAGCTATTCTTTACATTGCAACATTAGAACAAATTTTTTTAATTGACTGCTTTTACAGCTGTACTAACTTTGAGTCTCATCATCAGTGGCTATGTTCAATTCTTTTAAGATCAATATTACTTATGTCTTACATGTAAACATTTCAGATGTTAGACTCATTTGAAGAGTTGAAAGATGTGGCTCTGAAGAACTTGGAGAAATGCCTGAGCAGTGAAAAAATGATTGAACTCTCAGAGTTTGCTATGTTTGTTGAAACCAATAGAGATACCGAAAAGAGGATTTCTCTTGGTAAGCTGGTGGACCCCAGAGGGTATGCACATATTGTAACATTATTAATTATGGTGACATCAGGGACTGAGGTGCAAATGAGACAAACTTGTTCCCCCCCCCCCCCCCCCCAAAAAAAAATATTTAATAAGGAGCCAAACAAGTTCAATGGCCCAAAATCTTAGCCAAGAAAGGGCCTTTAATGAATATACATTTATAAACTGGTTTTAAAAGAGGGGGCATAAGGATGTGTGCAGTAATTTTTATTTCAAAAACGGGTGTTGCGGTGTTTTGAAATTTTATTTTGCGGTAAGTGGTGAAAAATCTGTTGTTCTGTTACGGTGTTCTGCTTCTATTTGGTTTAAAGTACAGTTTTGCAAGTCTACAAGTCCCTACAAGGTCTCTCGAGCTGGTCAGGGACATATTTTAGTAATTTTAAGTGCAGTTTTTTCACTCTTTTCTTTGCAGCATTGTGGTTTTTGGACCCCCTTATGCCCCCTCTTAAAACAAGAGGTACATGCAGTTTATGTCCCTCTGTCAATGAAACTGATACAACATTATTGTTTGACATTGATATTAATTTATAAGTAAAAATGAGAACCCCCTTGGTAAGCTTATTGTCAAAATTAATACTGATCAAAAATAAAAAATTGTAACATATAGTTAGTTTCACTAATCTCACACAGATGTCATGTCTTTGTAGGCTCTGTACCCTCAAAGGAGCTGCGCACAGGTCTTCACAGGAATATCCGTTTAGCTTTCCCTCATCTTCTTACTGAGACCACAAAATCAGATCAGGAGGTAAATTAAAAGTAAGCTCCCCATGCTTCTTTGCTCTTGATGTCCTTTTCTCCCAAGTAAGGCCCTCTTTTCATTATCCTCCCAGTTCACTTTGTCTTTCATTTTCCAGGGACAACCTCCTCTAATACTTGTTGGTTATGATAAAGTATATTGGGAATTCAGCAACTTACTTAATGACAGGGATCAAGTAGACAGGTAGTAGTTATTAATTTTGAGCGTACATGTATATTGATCATTATGCCAATAATACACATACTGTATAATGATAATAGAAGGATTTAGCATATTGATATTGTCATATAATACCATGAACCATCAGACTGCCTTTTTTCCGTCATTGTCACACTACAGTTTACTCTCGACTGATTACCAAAAACATCACTATTAAACATCACCGTGTGCAGACATAAGTCTTCATTTACCTTTTTTGTAGTCATTTAATACGTAAGCATTTTTGTTACGGACACCACCACCTTTGTTTCATCATCACCATAAAGATCAAAGCTGTGAATGGCTTGCCTATTTACTGTCATCATAATTATCACCATCATCATCTTATTTCAATCTATCATTGTCATCCCTGCATGCTGTTATTGTCATTATGGCAACCACCATTGTCATCATCATCATCACACTGTCCATTGTTAGACTGTAGTGATTATTGTTAACACCACTAACTTGGCATTTTCTTTTAATTTTGATAATGCAGGTTATTGTGCTTTGCCCACTGGGAAAATAGAAGGATACCTTCTACACTCAGTATCGATGTCAGCAGTGCAGATAAACAACAGCGAACTAAGGTATGGCAATTTTTTTCTTTGTAGTATGTTAGTGTGTCTGTTCAGTTAACTTTTATGTACGAAAAAGAATAGTCCATCTTGCTGGGGGATCAATTATGTTATTTAAGTTGATTTGAGTACATGTAATCAGTCTGGCAAAAGTCCTCCAACCAGTGTAATGTAAATTATCCCAGAAAAGCCCTGAGGGGAGTGGATAATAAACAGGAAGGTTGTGAGAAAATTAGGAAATGATCAACAAGTGTAAAAGGTCTGGATTATTGAACAAGTTTTCCCCGTCAGTGCAATTGGAAAGGTATGGAGAACAGTTTGGGCAATCTGTATGCTGATATTTAAGGATCATAAACATTGACCTTCAATAATAATATAACTCCCAGTAGTGGCCATCATATCAATCTTCTCCAAACAAAAAAATATTATTGAGCAATGATGTGAAAAGTTTATGAGAATTAATAACATTTTCACCAAAGGGAAATTACTTTGATCGTTTATCAGATTCTCTCAACTAACTCTCTAAATTAAAGATATTTCTTCTTTTTTTTTTCTTTGATTTTTGATTATTATCTGTAATATCTGATTTGTAATAGAATTAATAAGGCACACCTTGACTAGCATTTTTTTTGCTAACAGTGCTTGCCAAGAAATTGTACTTTCAATATAATGATAATAAATGTCTTGTCTTGTCTTGTCTAAAGAAAATAATGTACGGGGATTTGCAGATCAATGTTGATAATTTGTATGTGGATATTGGGGCTAATGATAAACACCTGTTGTATTTTGTTTGTTTTCAGATTCATAGGCTTTTAGCGAAGCACTTTGGATCATTTCTTGAAAGTAAGACATTTAATAACCTGGATGATAAAATAGCAGGAAATGTTGGGAAGAGTTATATTCAGATAAGGATGAGGACTAAAGGAGCTAAATCCCCATGCCAACAGAAAAGTACACATGACCACAGGTATTGAAAATTGTAGAAAAATGTGTGTGTGTAGGTGTGTTAATTTAGTGATCAACTTGTAGGTACAGTGTACATTGCAGATCACAATTAGAGTGTTACTTCTACCCAGACTCGCACCCAACCAGATGGTGACAAGCCTGCGAGCAAGCTCTCCGGGGTGCTCTGGCGGCGCGGTGGGAAAAGGAAGGAGAGCTTCCAACCAACCATGACCAACTACATAGACCTCTGAAATTTCAATTCATTCCACCTCCAATTCAACTGTGGTTCCCTGTCGACTGAGCTATGAGATTTCCACCAATCAGTGCGAAGCAGAAATGAGCATGAATGTAAGCAAACATTGAAAAACACATGCCAAGGATAATGTGATCAGCATTCACAATGACTTTTAAGTGAGGATATTCAAATTCCAGAGACATTCTTGCAAGCCTACCTTCTTTTTCCTGCCCTGCTGCCATAGGGCCCCAAAGAGCTTGCTCACAGTCTAGATGGTGACTTTGATTCAATTTGTATAATGAAGAGAGTTTTGCAACATTAGGGAAAAGTAGTGCGAAAGTGACCTTAGGGTACATGATAGATTTTGTTCCAACATGCAGCTCACTAAGGATTAAGCTTTGCTTTCTCTTGTGTTATTAAAAGTGCAGTGTATATTAATGCACCTGATTCAGATTCTTCAGGATCACTCCTGTTCTTCTTTTTATTGTGGTTTGTCCAGACAGATTGATCCTGAATACACTGGATTTGTGCTGTGTAAAAGAAATATGGTGAGTTGATTATTCCAGATTGTGATCATTGGTTGGTATTGATTCTATTGGTGGGGTTGCATTATTCATATTCTTGCTTACATTGTACAACCAAGTGCAGGGGCAGGTCCAGAAAATTCAGAAGGGGTTGGGGAAGGGGAGGTGGAGTTTGGGGCACATGCCAGTTATATAGATACTATTTATTTTATTGAGTATTCTTTAAATATGTTGCAAAATTTCACAGAAAAAGGGATGGCCATGGTTCCTTCAGCCAATCCCTACCTCCACCTCTAAAGTGCAGCCTTGGTGTCGATGTGGGTAGGGTTACATGTATTTTCTTAGCTCAGGTAGTTAGCCCCTTGTTGAAATTTTAAACCAGTTTTAAACCAACTACATGTATATACTTTTAAAAAGGTAACTATATGACCATGCAGTTCATCTAGCATTATGTTTGCACCAAAGTACAAAATAATTATCCATGTGTACAATACAGTGATTATAACTATAATTTGAATTTTATTATTATTTCCACCAATGTCCTTTCTACATTTCACTCTGTTTTCTTGTTAACCGTCCAGGAGACCCTGGAAGCTATTCAGCGTTTGTCAGCATGTTTAAACATTCAACCATCAGCCTTCAGTTATGCTGGTATTAAGGACAAGAAAGCAATTACTACACAGTACATGGTGGTCAGAGGTGTCACCCCTGAACAGTAAGTACTAAAAGTTATTCCTTCCCTGAGAGACTCCACCTGAACCTCTTTTTACAGAGTTCAATCTAGAAATTAGTCAAAGTGGGTCAGATATCCCACACAGCATTTTAAATTGGGTCATTTCAAAAATGGTCTGTGTGGAATGCGTGACACAAAAACTACTCATAATTAGGACATAGTCTGAAATGACAGCCCTGTCATGTGCTCATTTCAGGCTAGAATACAAAGTAAAACAAAGCAAAAATGGTAAATTTCCTTCCCACTGTAAGTTAGGCCAATCCATTTTGAAACGCAAATTCCCTTGTCATTTCCACTTATACTGAGTCATGAGGTAAGACAGGGATATGACGTCACCATAGGAGTGAGGTTGGCCTTTAATGCTCCCTTAAATATTTTTACAGGATGCGTGCTATTGAAGGGCACCCCTCCCTGGAAGGGATAGAATTTGGTAGTTACAGGAGAGGTGTGAGGATGCCTCTCAGGATGGGTGCACTAAGTGGGAATCACTTTCAAGTTGTCATCAGAAATATGGAATGGAAAGCGAGGTAGGAAAGCTTACATTACTCTATAATGTGTAGTTCCAGAAAATATCCAGACCCCCACCACGGGGGGAATTTCACTTAGGACCCCCCCACCCACCTCTCTGGATTTTCCATTTTTGTAGGGTACTTACGCCCACCCGCCCCCTTCAAAATTTCCACAAGTGAGACAAAGGCCCCTCAACCCCTCTGGAAAAGTTCATTTTCTTGAAGAAAGACTATTAATGTAGAAGAATGAGGCCATTTATGGTTAGTACACAACGGTTTCCATCAGAAGCTTGTATGCTTCTGTTTCCATTTATTTGAGTGACCTCGCAACATTAAAACACACTACACCACCACAAAGTAACCTGATCTGCAATTTTTGCTTATCTCTTGCTTTAAATGAAACAGATAAATGTATTTATCATGGGTTATGTAACCTTTTCTTTGGGGTGTTACATGGTATGCTGTTCTGTTGCTTCATTAGCGGTAGGCTATATATATTTGAGTTGTTCTCATTTATATTCATTCGCGTCTTACGACCGTCCCTACGCCCTCAAAATTATGTCTGATGTTGAAGACGTTACTCCAGCGAACACAGATTTTCCTAGCAGCGACGTTTTGCTGCCTTCGCTTCCTAAACAAGCTTTGTCTCAATCTCTCGAAGCTTCAGTACCAATCCAGTCTTCAGAATCCAGTGATATAGCGTCCGCGTTCTCTCTATTTAAGGATTATTTCGACAAGAAGTTGGGCGCCTTGAAGCGCGATATTCAAGACGAGTCGTGCAGTAATACCGATTCTGTGGCCAAAAAGCTTAAAGAAGAATCCAAGATCACGTTTAGATTCGAAGGTAATAAGAAACAGTTTCAATTCAACTCCGACCTTGCAGAGAAGGTGAAGTCGGCGTCAGTTGCTCTCGGGAAGAGAAAATTAGACCTTGTTAAAACTCACCTGGAAGAACTAGACTCTGACATCAAGAAGCGCAACAAACTTATCAGACTGGCAGACAAGTCCGCCGCCGGTTGGGATTTGGTGAACGAGTATTTATCAGACGAGTTGGCTAGCGGGTCAGAGGACGAAAAGCGTATCCGCCGTGCCGAGCAGAGGGCCCTTCGTAAACGCAACCAACGCCAACAGAAAGCGAAGCCATCCAAGCAAGGTTATTCACAACTCCAATCATCTACCGCAACCACCGCGTTTGCTGGCCAACATTCATCATCCTCCAGACCTATTTCTCGTACTTTTGGCGCTTTCAGCAAACCAAGACCAAGCGATATTTGTTTCGCCTGCGGCCAGCAAGGTCATTGGAGATCTCAGTGTCAAGTTAATCCTCAAGCCAGATCTTCAAGCTCGGGGCAGTCCTTTCCTAGTTCTTCTGTTCTTTCGGGCATTGGAGGTAAATAGGACCACAGAATTAAAAACTTGTTTTCCAAGGTTAGATATTAGCTTTAGTCAATTTATTAGACATGTATCCTTCTTATTTGGAGTATTTCAGGGAAAGGGACTCTAGTTCATTAGTCGATTTCGATTATGATCGCAATCTATTTGAATTTGAACAGAATTCCGCATTGCCAGTACTTAAGGGTAGACTTAGGTCCTGTTTAAGTTATTGGCACACTATTGGTGCCAATAGTTTTGTTATCGATACTACTAGGGTATCTAAAAGATAGTAATGCTGCGGCACATTCTGTTGATACTGGCATTAGTTAGGCAGTGAGACTTAAAAGAATCAAGAATGACGTTGAATGTCCTATTTACATGTTGGAAAGTACTAGAATAATTACTATCAGTCTATAGAAAGAACTCGTGGGAACGTTGTTTAGAAAATGATCAAGTGGTTATCAACTCTGGTTTTCCCACAGTAAATTGTAGGAAATAATAGAAATTGAGATCGATTATCCAGATATTTAATATACAGTGCACGATATTTTCTCTGGAAACACAATACTTTTCTTGCACTTTATTAAGTAACAGTTATTTAGCTATATATTTATAGAAAACAACAACACAAAAAAAGGAAAAAAAAAAAAAGAAAGTAGGAATAATAAATAATTCGGTAGACCTCGAACCCAGCACCTTCAGCTCGACGCGACTACACCTACCCACTACACCACGGAGGCTGATTACGTAATTCCTGGGAAAAGTGTTTCTTTTTATTCCTTTTCTATGAAACTTCCGCCGGCAAGATGATCGCCAGCCGCATTAACCGAGCTATTAACAGTGAAAAAACAATGTAAACGCATATTCCATGGCAATGAATGAATGAAAGAACATAATTATGCTTTTCAAAACGCTGATACACGTCCTGGTCTGCAAAGTAGGACACAAAACATATGTTTTGTTATCTCGATTTCCGCTGTTATTCTGAAGCGAATGGTCAAAATCACATCCATTTTCGGCTCATACAGTTTCTTAAGAATAGCATTGCATGACATTTTCTCACTTTCACATCACTTCTAGCAAGCTGGAATTTGTATATTCCCCGTGTTGCGGAGTCGAAGAGCAAATGCTCTTCTTCTCGTCAGGTTTAACACCTGGACGAGTCAAAAAAGGCTCTTGAATTGAAATCCACTCTCCAAGTTAACCATCGTACTCATCTGAAAGACTCCTGCGTGTCTTAAAATTTGGTAAGACCTCTAACCGTGCTGTAGAACTGAGCAGCGAACGATGCACTACTTCCCCGTGTTTTTATTTGAGTTGTTCGTGGCGCAATGCACTCTGGTTAAATGCAATGCATTGTGGTAAAAAGTGTGGTTAAATGCAATGCATTGTGGTAAAAAGTGATGAATTCGAGAATTCGTCGCCCCTTTATATATTTCCTTTAAATCCTGATTATGTTGCTGCTCGCTCCCTTCGGTCGCTCCGCAGCAATTAAATTCGGTTATCGGATCCCATTCATTAGCACACCTTGTCAGGCGCGTTTTCCTAACAATCAGTCAGCTCTTAATAATGCGTCTTTCGTGGAGTCGGCTATCGCTGAATTAGTCCACACTCACGCCGTCGTTGAGGTGCCCTTTATTCCACATGTCGTTAATCCGCTCTCTGTCTCTATACAGTCTTCAGGCAAGAAGAGGCTTATTCTGGACTTACGTTATGTCAATCATTTCGTTTGGAAACAGAAGTTTAGGTGTGAAGATTGGAGAGTTTTATTGTCATATGTTAATAAGGGCGACTACCTTTTCAGTTTCGATCTCAAGTCTGGATATCACCATATCGATATTTTTCCGGATCACCAAACTTTTCTGGGTTTCTCCTGGGTTTTTTCTGGTACCGTTCGGTATTTTTGTTTTGCATCACTTCCGTTCGGTCTAAGCTCAGCCCCATACGTCTTTACCAAGTGTCTCAGACCACTCGTTAAGTTTTGGAGGTCTAACGGGATTAAAATTGTTGTGTTCCTCGACGATGGGTGCGGAAAAGGGGATTCACTGCCTATGGCCAAGGAAAATTCATTGTTTGTGCAATCATCCTCAAGCAGTGCGGGGTTTGTTGCCAACTCCGCCAAATCACTATGGAACCCCACTCAGGTGCTTGTTTGGTTGGGTTTAAACTGGGACTTAGTTATCGGTACCATTTCTATTACCGATAGACGTATTTGCAAATTTATCGCTCTGGTTGACAAATTTCTTCTATCCGCACCTTATGTTACGGCTCGGGATTGTGCCGTTATCGCAGGTCATGTTATGTCCATGTCGCCAGTTTTGGGTAACCTGACTCGTCTCAAAACCCGTTTCCTTTACAAGGTCATAGAATCCCGCCGTAGTTAGGATTCCCGTTTTAATATCGGGCTTCATAATGATTGCCTCTCTGAAATATTTTTCTGGAAAAACAATATCGTTAGTTTTAATACGAGACCTATTTTGCCTTATAATGTTCCCCTTTTGTTTAGCTATTCGGACGCTAGCAACGTCGCCTGCGGGGCTTTTGTTGTGGGCACTAATGAGGTGTCCCATCGTATGTGGACTGCTTGCGAAGCAGCTAAGAGCTCTACCTGGAGAGAACTTAAGGCTATACAATTTGCCTTAAGTGCGTTTAAAGCCTCGGTTCGGGGTAAGTGTGTAAAGTGGCATTCTGACAGCCAAGGGGCCGTTCGTGTTGTGGAGATAGGGAGTCCTAGTGCAGAATTGCATTCTATTGCGCTTGATATTTTCTATTTTTGTCGAACTTACAATATTACACTTATTCCCCAGTGGGTTCCCAGGAACTTAATGCTTGTGCTGATGCGATTAGCCACATTGTAGACTTCGATGACTGGTATACAACCCCGAGTTCTTCGCACACTTGGACCGCCTTTGGGGCCCACATACAGTCGACAGGTTCGCGAATGCTGCCAACGCCCATCTTCCCAGATTCAATTCTAGGTTTCGCGTACCAGGCACTGAAGCTGTTGACGCATTTTCAATCTCGTGGAGTGGAGAGAATAATTGGCTAGTCCCTCCCGTCCACTGCATTACTAGGGCGGTTCAGCATCTCCTTGTATGCGGTGCGGTTGGTACTTTAGTCGTCCCTTATTGGCCGTCTAATGTGTTTTGGTCTTTCTTGTTCGCAAATGCAATTCAATTTCAACCGTACGTCCTTGAGTACATTCATTTTGCCGACCCCTCAGGGATTTTTGCCCTCGGGTGTTACAAAGATTCACTCATTGGTTCAGACAGGTTTAACAGCGCGGTGCTGGCAGTCAGAATTGGCGCTAAGGGGCCTTAGTTTTTTCAAGCCGAGTGGCTTTATGTTGGCCCACGTGTTTTTTATTCCGCTCGTCGGTTCATTTGTCCTCGTTTCGCATGAAACTAGCTCGCCGAGTGGCTTGTTTACCGTGGTTTTTGAGTTGGCCCATTCGGCCTTAAATAGTTTTGCATCCGGTCAGAGGCATTACCAAGCGTCCATTTTTTATTGCTGTATTGACTCCCAGTGCGTGTATTGAGGAATTTTGCCATATATTTTTGTTCTTATCCTCGTAGAAGTTCTCAAAGATGCCTTGCAGCCTAATTTTCAACAGGTTGAAGACGGGCGACTCCGGGCACTGGTTCAAGATCTCCCCGCAGTTCTTCTTAAATCCAAAGCCGACAGTACCGCGAGGAAGTACGAAAAGGGCTTCAATACGTGGAGAAAATGGGCTTCTCAGTTTAAAGAAATTGTTATATTTCCCGCTTCTAGTGTGCACGTTTCATTGTTCTTTCTTAGCTTGATTCAAGAATCTGCTTCTTGCAGTACTATTGACGAAGTCCATTATGGGCTCAAGTGGGTGCATGATTTGGCAGGTCTACCGAACCCCTGTAATTCCTCGTTAGTTTTACCTTTAATAGAATCTGCTAAGAGGCTTCTCATTATCCCTGTTAAAAAGAAAGAGCCTGTGACCCCCAAGGCTATTCAGCTTTTATTTTCTAAGTATGGATCGTCTTCAGCTAGTTTGTCTGATTTACGAGTGCTTACTTTGTGCGTTTTAGGTTATGCAGGGTTTTTTCGCTTTAACGAGTTGGTTCAGTTACGCAGGTGTGATTTTCAGTTTGAAGATTCTTTTATGAGGATCTTTGTTCATCGAAGTAAGACTGACGTTTACAGGGATGGGGCTTGGGTTGTTATCGCTAAAACTTTCAAGCATACATGTCCCTATTTATTAGTTCAACGATATTTTGTGGCCGCTTCTTTTTCAGCAGACAGCGAAGAGTTCATTTTTCGCCCTGTTGTTTTTCTTCGCAGTACCGGAGCTTATAAATTGCGCGGGTCTGTTCCTTTGTCTTATAATAGAGCGCGGGAGATAGTGCTTAGCGCTTTCGATTCCATCGGCCTTCCCAAGCAAGACTACGGTCTCCATAGCCTTAGGGCCGGAGGTGCCTCCGCTGCTGCTAATGCTCGAGTGCCTGACAGATTGTTTAAAAGAGACGGCCGTTGGAAATCAGACAAGGCAAAAGACGGTTACATTAAGGATAGTGTTCATTCATTGTTGTCGGTTTCGTTATCACTGGGTATTTAATTTTCCGTATTTCCCGTTCTTTTAGTTCGCACACGGCTCGTGTTGACACACCCCAATTGAGGTTGCTTGTTACATGATAAATGTTTTATATTCGTTTGAGCAGGGTAGCGAATTAGAATATAAATGTATTTATCATGGGTTATGTAACCTTTTCTTTGGGGTGTTACATGGTATGCTGTTCTGTTGCTTCATTAGCGGTAGGCTATATATATTTGAGTTGTTCTCATTTATATTCATTCGCGTCTTACGACCGTCCCTACGCCCTCAAAATTAAATACCCAGTGATCAGGGGTTTCTCTTAGACGTAGTTTTTTGCATGCTGCTATATGAAAGGTTTAGCACGTTTTGTATGTTTACTGAATGACTGTTATACGAGCATAGTTTAGATCATTTTGTTGGGTTGTTTTTCTTGCTGTAATTTTTTACATTTCCGAGTTTTCATTCTGTTTGTTGTATTATTTCCATCCATTCTGTTGATGAAGGCATAATAAAGAGGGTCGCACACGGCTCGTGTTGACACACCCCAATTGAGGTTGCTTGTTACATGATAAATGTTTTATATTCGTTTGAGCGGGGTAGCGAATTAGAATATAAAGGTGAATTTACCTTAATCAGGGCAAGCTTACGATTTGTTATTCGTCCTCATGGGCGTAATGTTGATGGAATTACCGTCATTTCATGCAGAACAAGTCAAACTTACCACCACAAAATTAATGCAAAACAAAGAGAAGAATAACGTATAGCTTGTGCTTCGTGAAGCAAAATTGCCGCTGTTGCACGCGTTGATGATATTGAGGGAGACTCGATCGAGTAATGGCGGCCGAATATACGAGCAAGGGACAAAACGAGTTGTAGTCGGTCTAATTCCTTTGAAATTACAGCCAAAACGCTTTTCGAAGAAAGAAAACCTGGTTAAGATCAAAAGGAACAATCTTAAGTGATATATTTCAAGTTATTCATGTCCTAAAATGATCTACCAGGTCAGTAAGAAGCTGGAACCACACAATGTGAACTTTATGGAAAGAATATTTTACTAATGCTTATGTTCTACTTCCTTGTTTATTTATTTGTCTTATTTGTTTATTTTTATGTTGAAACTTTATTACGTTTTTTCAGTTTTGGGACTTTGATCATTATTTGGATTTTGTCTTACTTTATTAGTTTCTTATGTACCTTTTAGGAGCAATAAAAACAATATTATTATTTTTCTTTACATTATTACAGCCATGAAGATAACCTTGAAAAATGCAAGAAAAACATTGAGGTTGGTGACAGCAAAGGAGCAGGTTTTCAGTTTTAGGGCAGTTAGTTTTTTTTCGTTATTTTGATTTATTTATTTATTTTTATTTTTTCAGTCAGGTGGGTGGTAATGATTATTTTCACTTTTTTACTTGTGTCCTAAAATACTGTGTATGTTGCAAGTAAAATCGTTTTCCAGGTTAAATCAGAATTTTCTTTGCCTCAAATTAATGATTATGGCTAGGAAGTAATGGAAATTCTGAATCAAACTAGACTGAGTAAACCTGAGCACGGAGTTTATCTACATCACGAACATTGCACGTTTTCTTCTTATTTTTTGCAGAATGCAATGTCTCCCCTGTCCCATTTTGGATTCTTAAACTACTTTGGACCTCAAAGGTTTGGTTTGGATGACAAAGAAGTGAATGCTTGTGACATTGGGCTGGCCATGCTTCAGGGAGATATGGTAGGCTGTTTTATTGAAAATAGAGAGGGTCGTACCCATAGGAGGGCTCAAGGAACTTCCAGAATCCTCCTTTCCCTTTTTGTACAAATTATGGCAATTTTAAAGAGCTTTAGATTTGAGGACGAGAACTAGTACGTGTACGGGATTTAACTTAAAGTTTTTGCGCGTGTTCTAAAAAAAATTCGATTATTTATACTGAAGGAGGTTAAGCCCTCTCCCAATAACAAAATGATAAAACTTCTTACATTTGATAACTTGTTCCTGCCACTACGACATTCTCGCTAAAACTCATAGTAGAATGACGACGGCTATCACGTTTTCCCGGCAAAATGAGGCTGGTTCACGCGCGAGCAATACTCAGTATTGAGAAGGTTAAGGTTCGGCTTTGGATCCAATCGACAAGTCAAAGATACCACGCCATGTTTCCGCAACTTCACTTGGACCAAACCGTTCCCTACTCAGTTTTTTTACCAAACTTTCCGGATTTTTTTGCAGGATGGAAAGCAGCCAATGGTAGCTTTTGCTCTCGTGAAAGCAGCCTTGTAATCTGGTGTGACAATAATGCCCAGTGACGGACAGTTTATCCTAGTTTTTCTTTATGGCACGCCTCTATTATGGGTGTCATTGCCTTATGTGCCAACCAAACCTAATGAGTAAATCGTGTGTTTTGTCATCATGCAGATCAAGGCGGTCAAGTTGCTTTTGACTCCATCGGATCATAGTCCGGACCATCCTGTTAATATTGCTAAAAGGTACTTTGTAATTCGTTCCTTTGTTGAGCTCTAAGTTTTTCAGTGTTTTCGGACAGAATTTTTTTACGTGCTTGCGACAGATTACCCTACCATTTCTGTTATTTTCGAATGCGTTACTGGAAGCTCTTTGAACCCTGTGTGCGAGGCAATTAAAACTAACAGCTATTCTTTGAACTGCCGATGAATATTCCAGAATAAATCTGAAAAAAAAGTTGATATCACGGCGGGGTATTCTGCAGTATTGGTTATCGGTTAGCTGCGTCGTAGACACTCTGGGTCGGTTATTTAAACAAATTCAAACTTAGGTAGCCTGTGTAAAGCCCCCTCACTCTCCCCTCCCCTGTTTTTTCTTGAGGGTAGGGTCAGTCTGTACACAGGCTAAATTTAGGCGGCGGTTTAGCAAATCTTTGCACCTCCAGATATCTTCCTTAGTGGGTTATTTTAAGAATGAAATAAGTGCTTTTCCAGTCTACTCCTTCTGCTTTCCTGAAACTTTTCACGCTGATGGTGTTAAGATAAAAGCGTTGGGCAAACTGAAAATGGCTCAGAACGCGCTTTTGTAAAACACGGGCTGAACTTTGTTTAAATAACTGGCCCTCTAAGTCTAAACTATGCGTTGGCCGACTGTAACGAAGGCTATTTATTTGTCTCTTCTTTGTATATTCTTCTCTAACCATCATTCTTCCTCTTTCTTCATTTTCCTTCTTCCCATATTTGTTCATTCATTCGGTTTTGTTTTTCGTCGCAGATATTACTGTCAGACGGCTGACGTGCAAGGTACTCTGGGTAAAATGCCTGGTTACAAAGTCCGAGAAACGTTAGTCCTCAAAGCTCTGCACAGACATGGCACTGACATGGTGTGTATGGAAGAGGAAACACTATTTTGAGTATTTTAACTCTGTATTTCTCCCTAATCAAAATCAAAAAGGGGGCCTTTTTTTGTAAGAATAGTATCTAAAAGGGTGAGGGATTGGACCTCGGGATGAATCCTCTCCGTATAAAACTTTGCTAAGTAGCCCCTCAGGCTTAGCCGCTGCTGTTAGGAATTTCGTTCAAATGTACTTACATCTGTACCTTTATACCTAGTTTCGTTTGTTTTAAAAATCGAGGAACATGACGAGGGAACTTTTGTTCTTTCCACTAGGATGGCTGTCGGAAGGCGTTGTTGAACATTTCATATCCTATGCGATTATTATACGTTCATAGCTACTGCAGTCTCATCTGGAATTACATGGCCTCCTACAGAATACAACGGTATGGACGGTCAGCAGTGGTCGAAGGAGATTTAGTCGTAGATAAGGCAGCAACTGCGCATGGTTTTGATAGGCAAACCGCTTACAGCAGCCATGCTTGTACTTTGGCAGATGACAGTGGAGCTTTGAGCCGTGATCACGTGAAATGTATAGCGAATCACGAACAAGAAGTATATCGCTTAAGAGACATTGTTCTTCCTCTTCCAGGATATAATGTTCAGTATCCTGCAAATGACGTGGGTGAAACGTAAGTTTTCTCGCCTGTCTTCCCGGCACCCTTGGAATTCCATATGCGTTATATATGCTATTGTTCCTAAAGAAGGCTGTCAAGGTCTTTTTCCGGAATGTTTCTTTCGTTCGCGCCCACACGTTAAAAATACTTTATTGTCATAGCTACATTTTTCTTTTTCTTTTCCTGAACTGATTATGTGTCAATGAGATTTGCGAGTGTAATGTTTCAATCCGCGTAGCGTGTTGTACTATTACCACGTCGGAAAATAATGCATTGCGAAAATGTAAAGGAAAGATGAGTTTTGGGTTTTGGTTGCAGGCAATTTACGGGTTTTTGGACATTGATCATTTCGAATTTTTTAAATTAATTTATTAATTTATTTATTATTTTTATTGTATTTTTTGCTTTGTTCCTTGATAGTAAACCCTTTGTCATGTGTCTCTTATTGAACTTTTTCAACCATGAGGACATTTGGTGATGGCTATCAATAATCATAAGGACTATTTGTTTCCTTGTTAAAATTTTAGTTACAAGAAAAGGCTGGAATCAGATGGATTAACCACAAAAAATTTCAGGTTAGTTTCCTTGTCGAACTGAACGGCCATATTGATTACGGTATGTTACAGGCTGTATATATTTTATATAAATAGGTGGAATATGGGTTAGTGTAGTCCTATTTATTGGTTACAGTGGCTGACGGTTTGAAAACCTGTTCGGAAGTGAGTGGTGTATCATCACTAACTGGTATTAAACTGTGGTTCTTGACTTGATTGATTAATCAATTGATTGATTTCTTTGGTCGTGTGTCAGTTAAGCCGTGACTTTTGATCCATTTTGATCTTTGCCGCTGTGTTTTTAGTCAATTTTGTCTATTTTCATTTATTTACTTAGATATATTGGCCAATTTTTGACATGGTCATTGTAGGCGGGTTACAGTCCCCTACCCCTATGAGAGATCAACCAAGTATCGAGGTTTCGTCCTCTACTCTTTTCGTATTACGTCCTCTTTCGGGTGATAAGACATGATGAAGGAGATAAGGCCAACGGCTTTAACTTCACCTTCCAATAACGCGGTCATGTGAAATGAGGCAAGGGTTGTTTACCAGTTACTTGGACAAACCGGTCGGTTCGCGGTTTGGGCAAATGGTAAACGAAATTCAGGAAGCGTAAATTTCATTCCAGAATCGCGGTTACAATTTCTATAGATCAGTTCCCTTTACCGAAAAACGGCCGCAAAAGTCTGAAACTGGTTTTAAAGACGGGCTTTGAAGAAATGGAACACGAATTTCCGTTTGAAACATTCCGACCGGGAAAACAGGACTACCTTTTCAGACGTTCCGTTGCTTCCGGAAATTTTCCTCTAAAACGACCCGAGAAGTCGTGTTCTATTTACTTTCCAACCGGATTTTCCGGAAGCTTTTTGTAAATATTAAACATCCAGGATGTTAGATCACATCCAGGATGATCCATTCTTGCCAGTTTTTTAAAGACCGTGGTTGTTGGTCCTGCTGGGGTCAGTTTGAGCTCGCAGACCGGCGCTCTCTTAACGGAGCTAACCAGGGGGCCGTAAGCTCAGTCAGTCTAATATTTGTTATGCTTGTGTTCCCGAAGATGATATTGATAGGTAGCTGATGGCTGGAGGCATTAGTCTGGGTAGAACGTTTAAATTTTAGCATATGCTCAAGACAGAAAATACAATTATTTTTATTGCTTTCTTATCTTATAGACTGCGGAGCCTTGGCATCAACGTGCCTGGTGCCTACAGAAAACTTGTAGCGTTCCCAAGAGACTTGTTTTGGACATTCGTAAACAAAACCAGCGCGGAAACTGGAACGTCCGTCAACAAGTGTGCATCACCAAGAAGCTCGAATTTTGATGGCGAAGACGTGAAAAGACCGAGGCTCATTACAGATGATTATTGTAGAAAGGGAGACATAGAAGAAGAGCTTTCCATTTCTGGTAACTGCTGTAATGATGTTAAAATTTCGTTTTTCCTTGAACCATCGTGTTATGCTACGTCATGTCTCAGAGAACTTATGAAGAATTAAAGTGTTCAAATTAATAATTTTTTTTATTCTCCTTATTATGATGATTTTCTTCTCAGGTGGAGTAAACTTTTCCTTCATTTAAACCGCCATGAAAGCGGCATAAATCCTAACGTAAGAGCCAATAGAGACCTTTAGATTCGAGGACGAGAACGGCTAGGACTGCGAGATTTGACTGAAAGTTTTTGCGCGTATTCTCTAAAAACAGACTCCCCGGAAAACTTCCTTGTACTTTTGATTCACCCGAAAAGTTAGCACTGTTATCTTGAGATAACATTCCCGCTAAACCTCGTAGAAGAATGAAGACGACTATCAAGTTTTCCCGCGAAAATGACGCTGGGTTACGTGCGCGCACTGCAGTAGTGGTGTGAAAATCTCGTACTCGTAGCCGTCCTTGTCTTAGAATGTAAAGGTTCCTAATGCCTGAAGTTCTTCCTCGTCATCACGGCAGTCTTGCGTCTGATATCAGTTCTTTGCATTGCAACTGCGGCTCTGCCCTCAAATGGCGTGCACTTCGAAAGTGTGATTGCCTGCGTGCATACGTCTCCTATTTCCTTTGATGCACGCGTGCAACAAAGGAAATAGGAGACGTCTGCACGCAGGCAATATGTGTGATGGTGAGGGTTATTGCGTAACTGTCAGTACGTTCTCCCAATCTCGTTCGGTGCCCCCTCCACTCTTCCCCTACGAGCCTCTTCCAGGCATTCAGAACGTGAAGAGTAGCGCGGTTTTTTAATTTTATTCTGTTCGCCTCCCTTGCTATTTGAGCGCCTGGAACAGGCTGTCCCCCTTCTACCTCTGGCTTTCGCGGATCCCTTGTCAAAGCTGTCTATAGAGAAGAATAAGCGAGTAGAACAATTGCCTGCGCGCAGACGTCTCCTATTTCCTTTGTTGCACGCGGAAAAGGGACGTCGTCCCTTTTCCGCGTGCAACAAAGGAAATAGGAGACGTCTGCACGCAGGCAAGTAGAACAATAGATGGGAGAGATTAAAGGTTTTGTTTTTAAGTTTATTCAGTTTTTTCAAATAATTTTTCCAACCCTTTTTTACGTTAATTTCATCTTTACACAGTTCCTGGTGCCTGATAAAATATTCAGGTTCCATAATATATTCTTGACAAAAACGCCCGCAAAAAGGCCTTTAAAAAGAGAATAATTTTAACTTTTAAACAAGGAGCAACGTTTTCTTCGAAAGAGTTTTTAAAACTCCTTGTTAAGAGAGGATTTCACGTCATACAGCGATCGCGCGAATAACAGTCATAGCGTTTGACTGTTCTTCCTATTACAAAAGTCGATATTTGTACAAAAATGTTAATATTACTTTTTATTTTGAACAGCTACGAGTGAATTCACCTACAGCATTTACGCGTATAGCCGTCGCATGTGCTCGCTGGACTTTTTCTTTGTTTTGGAGGTTATAAACCAAAAAGATCCAACGAACAACTGGACGGTAATACACGTTTGCAAATGATTTCACCTTTCATAAACCGTGTGCTAGAATCCACAAGCGAACTGTTTACGTTTAATGCGTTTTAAAAAGTCACGCGATCGTAAACCTCTCTATCACTTAAAATAAAATTTTACCTTTTGCATATCAAAAAAATAAATATAACCTCGCTTTGGCTTTGGAAGTTGTGGCACCACCATATCGTCGCTGCTGCAGCTTTTACGAAGTCAAATTGTTAAAAAGACATAATACTACAAAATGTGCATCTTCCCTACTCATGTCTGTTGCGACGATTTATTTAGTATTTATCCTTCAGAAAGATTGCACAGTCTTCTATCCTCTATGAAAGAACTTCACATTCCTCATTGCTGCTCGTTTTACAGCTTCCCAGCCAGAATTACTGAGAAGGCAGCTGCTATCAAAGTCGTGAAAAGCCCTCCATGCAGCTGCAATCCCGAATCGATGCCCGGAAGGGCTGCTGTGTTGCACTTGTCTCCAGTACAACAGAACGTACACACCCAGTACTCGTCTGATCCAACGGTGTGTTTTCTGTTGTAGCATCTGCTTGAACAGCCAAACTTCCTCATGTATCCATCGGTCGAGCACCCTCTTACAATGTATGGTTTATCGTAGTTGGGTTCATCGCCTCTTCCCAACATGACAAAATAGGAGCATTTCTCACTGCAGTATCGAATCCGCGGGGTGTCCTTGCATTCATCTGTTCCAATAGCTTTATCTATGGTACATGATAGGCACTGCTGGCCTTGAGGAGCCGCAGTTGAGAGAGCTGACAACGCGAGCACCAGAAACACAGGTTTTAGAAAATCTATCTTTTTCGATCTCTTGCTGTTCGTTTTCTGTCAAATGTAAAGTTAGATTTTGAAGCTCACTCGCAAAAAACCAGCGCACTTGCGTAATTATTTCCCAAGTTGACCTATTAAAGGCCAAGAGCTGAACTGAGAAATCGCACGCTTTTGTCAAGTTGCGCAAATATGTCACGCATTGTGTGGGTGAGTGTAACGTAGGTCACGTATTGCGGTCACGTACATTCAGCCGTTAGAGGAAAAAGCCGGATTGCACATACAATCAACACTCTCCCGATCTATGGACACCTTTGGGACTGACAGTATGTGTCCGTCTTAGAAAGATGTCAGTCTCATAAAGAGTCATCTAAAAGGAGCAAATTATTACGGTAGGGACCAACTCTGCCTGACCGTATTAATAGTGAGGTGTCCGTCATATAGAGGCCAAAAAAAAAAAGCATTATTATCACCAGGAGCCCATGAGTAGTCATGGGCTCCTGTTATTACATACTGCCCCCAATTACTCTTTTCAACAACCTTCTCGCTACAACCGAAATCTAGTCCTTCCATTGTCTTTTATCCTCGATTAATTTATTTTTTACCTCTCGCTGACCGGGACCCGCCCAGACTAACGTTACTACGTTTTCGTGTTGTAACAAAATGCACTTTGTCTCTTAGTTGGCAGCGAATCGGCCACCTCTATTTATCGTCCCACGCAGCTAGGGATGTTTTTGGAAACATTCCCGGCGACGGGGAGCGAAAAAACTGGACTGGGCGCTAAAGCAATAAATTCGCAGGCTATGTGTTTCCTGTATTTCGCATATACGTATGTAACGTTCATCCTGTATTTTTATTCATTTGTCTATTTTAGCCCCTGTTGAAGGTTTTGGTGATGCATACCGAAATATAGAATAAATATAATTCGCCTGGGATTTCATCATGTTGCCGCTTCCGGACGGCGAAAAAGGGCAGGTGTATTTTCATAATTCCACATGCTATGCAGCACTGCAGTTTTAAAATCGTCTTAGGCTCAAATAAGATGTAAAATGGTGATTTTTGCCCCCCACCCGAGAGTCCAAAATATCAGTTATAAAGCGAGGGGCGTCCCGCAACATGCACCCCTTCGCAGATTCTATAAATAGTCATTACGTTATGTCTGGAAACGGGTCACGCGAACCGGAAACTGCTTTTTAACACCTTAAAAGGTTTTCTGTATTTCCTATGACAGAATTTTCACATCGGAGCTGAGTAATGTACTAGCACTACCACCTTTCTTTTTCGCACAGGGGAAAGCCAAGAATAAAGTAGGCTTTGCATTTCAACAGAATCAAAAGTTATGTAATGAAATGGGTAAAAAATCACGAGAATCAATGAAACAATTCCTTGTATAGCCAAAAACTAAAACTAGTTTTCATATTTGTTAGAACTTGTAGCAAAACTGCATCATTAGTGATGTAAAATCCAAATCTATAAAGAACTTTTTTTTTTAATTTAATATATATATTTTTCAATTTTTAAAGGATCAAATATTTCTTTATGAAGTAACTGGAGTCACGCGGCTTAAAAATCGTACTTCATCTTATTCTTAAAAAGAACTTTGATTGTGATTTCATGCCGAAACTTGTAGTATAGAATTTATGTCATCGCTAATTTGGCTATAACCTTTAAACAAAGTCTGCAACTGTCTTTGTACAGGTTTTACTTCTAAGCTAAATAAGATTGCACCGTTTAGTGAGACTTACACTTAAACTCCCCCCCTTACGCAATTGAGTTGTCATTCCATGTACTTAGTAAAGTTCTCGAAGCGCGTGTGCTCAGCACAAATCGCACTTTTGGTGTCTTTGAGCATTGGTCACTCAATGTCGGGAACCTAGTGCGTAGCTAGACACTGGCCTCGCGACACGTTACAGAATTAACGGAAGTATTAAAGCAGGTAAATAAATATTCTAATCGTGTGTTCCAATCTAAATTATCAGAGTAATACTGAGTACTTCCGAGCTGCTTGCCGTCAGATGTTAATGTGTTGACTGTCGAGGTTTGGCTTAGCCGGCCTGGGACCAGGTCCCCTTGGTAAAAAAAAAAAAAAGAAAAGCGAAAGGGGCTCAAAAAATCGGCAATAGAAGCCAGCCGCACGACGAACTGGGGAGGGGGAGAGTGCGGTCGGCGGAGCGACGGATCGGAATTGTCATCCAGTGGGAACTGAATATTTTTCTAATACCTCTCCAGCTAGAGTCTCCGCTCCCAGCGGCTCAGAAGCATCCTCGTTGGATCAGGATTGAAAAAAAATTTAGACGGAATTAACGTCTAAATTAAGTCTAATTAACTCTTGTCTTCCTTTTTCACTCACTGTACAGTTACAAGGATTGCCATTTTGAAGTTTTACAATACACCAATTGTAAAGCCCGGTGGATGGCAAAACTCAGAAACCAAAAACTAGTTACTCAATCACGCCTCATTGAAAAAGTTCTTTTTTTCTTTTTTTTCTGTTTCGTCCCGTCTCCGTTTCGTTCTTCCCTCAAGAAACCAACATCTCTTCGTTTTAAGGCAGGAATTGAAGCCGGAATTAGCCATAACGAGAGACTGAAGTATTTATCTTTTTAAGCGGTACCTGAGCGCAACCCCTTTCTAAGCCAGGGGAATTTACTGGGCGAGAGCGAGGGCTAAAACTCTTCTGACACGGGATGCGTGGGTTGGGGCGGTTATTCGATGACGTCATCTCGCAGCAACTGGCAAATCCTCCTGACTTGGTCATACAATCACGCTTAAAAGTAATTTTTTTTTAAAAAATCGAAATGACCAAGAAAGGTCAACGCACACTCGGTAATCGGCTTGTCCATGCTCTTGCCTGTAACAAAACAAGCCTTCATATGACACTGTATCCAACATTATGCCATTAAAATGCAGCACTGTGTGTTATGACTTACTGTATCTTCAATTTTTTTTTAAACAACAACGCAACAGAAAAGCGTTTCCGCCCAGTTATGAGGTATTACCGATTACTATGCTAATCTATTTATTCCACTGATGTAAATAAATCGCATGCAGGATAAAACGACTTCAGTACAAACTGACAATACTCTAGACATAAATATTAAAAAAAGGAAAGGAAAGGGAAAAAAAGATTTACAAAAGCTGTTACCGTACGTATTCAAAATGTACCGGGGATGGCGCCCTCTAAGACATGTTCATATAATTACCGTTTATTGAGTAAAGGCTCTTCAAGATTGAAGACTATGCCCCTGGGATGAGAAGGTAATGTAAGCGGGTATATTTCAACAAACTGAATGGAAGTCGTCAATAGTGACAACGATACACTGAAGAAGCATAATGAATAGCGAAAGAGGTCTCGCTCCCGCTTCATAAGGCAATACTGGTTTAAGAGAATAAAACTACACGATATGTATAGGGAAGTGAGTGTAAAACGTCCTGTCAAGGAAGGAAACTAGATTAAGAAACATTTTATTTCTTTTTTAAAAAAGGATGGATGGTATTTTTATTGCAATGGACGAGAGAGAGAAAAAATACTACGTTTTTCGTTTCGTACGTGTTCTCGAGGGGGAAAAATGTTAATGAAATAGAATTCGATGGCGTTACATTGAAGGGAACTGCCATCTCTTAAGAATGGAAAGTGCCTATGCACGTATTCAGTGTACTCTTACCGGATTAACCAATCGTAAAATGAATGAAAATGTGCGGAAACCACAACTGAAAACGACATACAATGTATTTAAATTGCATGGTTCTTTTCCAGCTTAAAACCTCGGTATTTTGCTGTTGCTGAGAACTTGAGGTGTTGATGAATCAGATATTGAACAGGATTATTTTATTAAGACTTAAGGTTAGTTTAACTTTCGTGGCTTTAGTGAAGCAATCTGACATGTGACGAGCTTCATGAATTTCCTGGTTCTTTAAATTTGACATAATCAGCGGAAGTCACGCATTATGAACAAATAAGGAAAAAAAAAAGCAGCATTATTGTTTCGCTGTCGGTTTTGCTTTTTGCTTCTGCTTTTTGCTTTTTCTTAAACGTAATTTAAGTTACGTTAACACGGCCAGAGAAACCATCTTCTTTGACTTGAAAAATCTAATGTATTCAGGTATTGAAATTAACATGGTTTAGGGGCCGTGCGTTTGGAATATGGGATATCACGGTTTTTGCGAGGAATTGAAGCACCAAGGGGGAATCTTACAACGACAAATAGGGATACCTTATTCACTTCACCAAGAATGGTCTTCAAGCAGGTCATTACTACTATTTTTATTTTTACCAATGAGACACTTGTTATTTTTACTTAAAAATCCCTTTTTATTTACTTCTGTCAGTAGCCTGTAAGATTAGCTGCGCAACTTGACCATCAACCTGTGCCGAGAATCTTAACCCTCATATGATCTTTGTCGGGGCTGAATACTGGACTTATATGGCGTAGTATCGTTTGTGTTGTCATAAACGGAAGGCGACACTCCACGTAAACAATAATCGGAAGTGAGTGTAGCATATCACGCCTGTGTCACTTGATTGGCTAAGTAAAGGCGGATCCTTCGGCTCGGAAACCATAAATACTCGCAATCGACTTTCCTTGAGCAGAAATCAGATGAAACGACGTTCAACAGAGAGGTTAAAAATGAATCTCAGACCTGTACAACGACCAGGCTCTATTTATCTCCTTGTTTTTTGGTACTGTCTTCATCTGGCAAACTGTAAACCACTGGCTCCTCAGGCGTCATGCAATCCGCGTGACGGTTTAACTGGTAGCGCAAATTCTGTCACGATACGCATTCAGCACTTCAAGGGAGCGTCAGTCAACTTCCAACGAGATAAACCGCTTCTTCTAACAGTCCTGCATCACAAAATATCAAACGATGGACAAATATACCCATTGGCCAAAAACCTCAAGGCAAAGTTCCACGGACGAGAAGTTTGTTTCTCGGCATTAAAAGAAACCATTTTGGACGCAAAAGGAGCCGAAGAGACCAAACTGTACTCTTGCGAGCACGTGTGTCTGGAAGTTGGACATGTTCGAAAACTGGTAACTAACTCATCCTCAGGTGGCCGCTTGCATCCTGGGACGGAGTGCTGTGTATGGACACTAGAAAGATATCTCCAGCTGGCCGCAATTGAAAATGGTCCTCGGTGCTTGCAATGTAAAGGGCGAGAATGCCTTAATGATAAAATGACAACCAGACAATGTCCTCCTGGCGATAGATGCCTCGCCGTCACTCTCGAGAAAAAGAATAATACTGTAGGAACAAACTCGAGGTAAGTTTTGTAAAATCGTAGTAATAGGCGATTTTTTGCTGATCGAATCTTATCAAATTTAAAAACTTATTAGGACAATTAACTACTATGGCAACGAGCATCCGACAAAGTCAGCTGTTCCTTCCTTATAAATACATGAGGTCTCATGACTAGGATGCTTGAAACAAAACGTAAAAGTGGGCACCAAACTAGGCGATAATCGGCTTTCGTTAATTTTAGGGGACCGGTTCTGTAGGGAGAAACAAATAAGTGCGCGAGCAAAATGACGTGTCAGTAATGCAACAGAAAAAAAATATATCGCATGTTCAACAAAAAAGAACGAGAACTGTCGAAATACTGGTCATTTCTGGATGCATCTTTTACGCACGAATTACGAATATCGCAGTCGGAGCATTTCTTAGTAATTTTTTGGATTTTAGCCAATTTACCGTAGATTCAAGTGAGAATGACACAGAAAATAACTACGATGTATTTTTTCTCGTTCTACATTTTACATTTGGCGTATACATTCATCGTATTGTCCGGTAAACTCGTAGTTTTGCTCTTTCAAAGTTAGCTTTTTCCTCTAAAAAGCAACGGTCTCGTAAAAGTAACCAAAGCCTAGTAATCGATCCCTAGGGTGGCACTCCCTTATGTTGCCTACAAGGGTATGTCCCGCTGAACAGGGTATGGCATGGGTTTATCGTGTATAAGAGGGTGTCTTTTAATTTGGTTAAGGTTGGCGTTGGGCGGTCTACAATTGTGATACCAACATTTTTTATGATATTAGTTTGAAACATTTTTCATTCTGTACGCAAATTGGAACTAACCAGGGGCGTAAAATACGATCTTTTTATAAAGTTCGATATCAAACAGCCCCCCCACATAACCCACATAATGGTGCGGAGAAACGGCAGAGCTGGTGACACAAGTCCGCATTGTAAAATAAGACGCCTAGCGCTTAAAATCTGCGTCGCTTTTGTTGGATGCGTTTCTTTTTTTAATTGGGAGGATCCAAGATTAGTCTCTTGATCTCAGGTTCCGTTATTTCGTTCAACCAACATTGGCGTGAACAGGCAAGAACGTGACGGCAGCCTCATATTTTCAAATCTAGACCGCCCGCCAAGCCGCTGGAATAAGGTTGATGGTTCATAAATCCTAGACACCCGGATTTATGTTCTCTAATGAATTCATTCCTAGTATGGATTCTTTTGAATTAAACGCTCAGAAGAGGCACAAAATCCGTTTTTGGACCTTCCCATTGAAAGAAAAGCCCCTAGTTATTTCTTCAGCCTTCTCCACAAATAATTCTGCTTCTTTTGTCTACATTTTAGCGTTGTACCAATAATGCTTGGCTGTTCAACTGACAACTCGTTGCGCGGCTACTCATGCAACGACGGATGTAGGGAAGTAAAGGTGGCGGGTTCTGGAACGAGGAAAGTTTGCGTCCACTGTTGCTCTGGCGACGAATGCAATAAGAAACAAGAGACCTTCAAAAACGCAACTGAAACTGGCGCATTCGGAAACAAAGATACAATTGAACCAAGAAGTGGCTCGTTTGATGTTGCGTCCAATAGGAAGCTGGTATTGCTTCCTCTTTTGTTGAGTGTATGGTTCGTCAGAAGCATGGAATCTTAGCAGTAAGAAAGTTAAAAGTTACTGAGATAAATTTATTCTCAGATGATGAATTCGTGGCCTATCACAACCGAAGTCGCGCGAGTGGTACTCTGATAGCTTCAGTAATCTTCATTGGCGGGGGAGGATTTTTATCATACCTTTGATTATGACTGTGAATTTTGTGCGACAGCAGCATATCTCTGGAAATGTAAGCTCTGATTTAAAAAAAAAAACTATAGTCCTTGTTCTATCGCACCACCATAGAACGTTCTTTAAACAATTAAAGTTATTAGTCCCCTGTTCATTAAACGAAGCTTGGTTCTCAGGGTCTCCTGGACAGACACGGCAGTGTAGAGAAACCTCATAGGACAGGGACTAGGGCGAGTAATTCCAAAGTTGAACTAAAAAAGTCTCTTTTTCAGGAATTCTTCGCGATTTTACTCTTAGCCCTGACCTTTTTGGTTTTTACACTCTATGCCTAGGTCCGCCCAGGAAAAATGAAAAGGCTTTCAATAACGTAGTATAAGGGCCTGAATAAAACACACTTGCCCAAAATTTAAAAGAATGAAAATAGAAAATGTTTTATATTTCAACTCTCTAAGCGTTCTCTGTACATTTTTATCGTGTATATTGCACACCCTTATAAATAGCAATTATATACATATATGATAATAAGGCCTTGAAAATATTATGTAAAATAGAAACTAACAATTCTTATTTATATTCATTTACAAACTGAGTGTCCAGAATCCTTACTTACTATTAATATCACTATTTGATGTACATATCCTTCGTTGTTCAATTAAAGATTCTTAACCTTTATAAAAACGTTGCCTATGTCTTAGTAAACAATCAGCTGTACGTCATTAAGGGCGCGTTAATTGGTAAACCTGTGATCTTCGCATCACCACAGGTCACCAGCCTATGGACATTTGTGAGGTTGTGCTTAGGACTGGGGCGTGGGTGGTGATTTGTTGAATTGCACTATGGGATTGTTTTGATGTTAATACTCGTTTCAGCCAATAAAAGAAGCGCCAGCCTCCCCAAACAGTCTCTTAGTACCCGGTCTCACCCGCACCTGACAAGGCCAATACCCTTACAAGAAATCGAATCTGTGCTATTTTGACGGTTTTGTGTCTCTAGATCCGGCGCGTAAATCAAGAAAGCGTGGTAAACCTTTACATTACTACCGGCCGCCAGCAAAAACCAATTACAACATGAGATCGGTACTCTGCAGCGTTTGCATTTGTCTTGTTATCTTCTCGTCAGCAATCACCCTTTAAGGCTAAGACGCGTTAGATTCGTGATACTGGTAAACCTGTGACCCACACTACCACACCCAACTATTCCTACCAAATAACATTGGATAATCTGTGCTGTGTGGCTTTTGCACCTTCCCTGTTGGCTCTAAAGCGTGCCAATACACGGTTGATTCGTGATACTGTTAAACCTGTGTCCCTCACAATACCACACCCAACTATTCCCAGCCAATAACAGTGGGTAATCTGTGCTCTGTGGCTTTTGCACTTTCTGTTGGCTCTAGACCAGCCATACAAGAGAACTAGTATCTTCATCGCTCCAGCCTCACTCTAACTCACAAATGCTTGAAGATTTCTCAATTGCTTGGATGTTTTTCAGCAAATCGGCGAAGAGCGTCATCATATTCCCCCTCCATTCTCTTCCGTTTCTCTTGCTCTGCAGAAAGCCTTTTCGTGTTTAAAATCCTCTTACTCTTTCGTCGTTTTGTTTCAGCTCGTCGAAAAGCGAGCATCCCCGCTAATGCCCGTCCTCCTCTGGAAAATGGTCTTTCACATTTCACGCAATTCACTTTGTGGGAATCTCTGATCGCTCCGTTTAAGGGTATTCCATGTTTGCAGACAAGCTCAGGTTCTTCTTGAATGTCATTATCAGCAACTGTAATAAAATATGTCAAAAGAATTATAGCCAAGATGGCTCTTTGCTGTACAACGGTGGTTCTTAAGAGTCTGTGAATGAAATCGGATCCTAAAGTGTGGCCATTCAATTCGCCACTTTAGAAACAAAAAGGAATCTGGTTGGAGCCATCTTACGCAAAGACTTCTGGGGAAATATTAACTAACAGCTGTCCGGTAGCGATCCCAGAAACAATTTCGGGACGCATTTCGGCTTCAGTTCCCCTCTCGTTTCTATTGATCTAAAGTAGCGAATGGACAGTACCTTCCTGTGATTGGTATTATTTACGATGCTGAGTGTACAGGAAAAGTGCATGTTAGTTAACTTCTTAGTAGCTAGGTGCACACTTACGTATTTCTCCGGGTTTATGTGTAAGCTTTGGAATCAGGTTTTCTGTGAGGCGCAGTCAATTGCTCTGTTTGGGTGCGGCCAACTCGTCCGTACGGAGCGAGAGAGAGGGACGAGTAGGAGAGAACACAGGGAACGAAGTTGAGGATTTGTATTATTAACCAAGAGAGTCAAGCGTGAGGTCAAATGGTTGGTTATTGACTAAGGTCAATAGGCACGCAAAAAGAGATTAAGGCCAATATCCAGCCGTATTGACCGAACGAACTTGGTTAACAAAGGATTTGTTACTGATGTGGCCAAAAAGAGGCCTCTTTTGCGGGACTAAAGTGGGAAATCCCGCGAGGGCAAGATGGGTCGTCAGTGCTCGCTCGCCGTCGCCGATAGAACACGGATTCGCTTCATCTTGCCCGCTCGTAACTTTACCCATATATATAGTACGAAATCTTTTGGAGTAACCGATTTATCTACAGTGTATCTACAGTATACGGTGAAGCCGAAGCGCTTTGTCTCACCTAAGTAAGGCTTCACCATTATTAGTCCGGATTCCCATGGTCTCGGAGTCGAGACTCGAGGTACACTCCTGAGTTCCCCGACACGTGACTGTCTTCCATCAATCAACTGAGGCATTGAAGAGCTGAATTCCTGAGCTGCCTCGTCCGGTAATAACGTAGAATTCAAAAGATCCTCATCCGGTTCTGGAGTAAGAAGACCTATGTGACAGAAAATCAGTTTTGAGCCCTGGGGCCAGCCGGTTCGTAGAATACTCGTGTTTGCATATTTTAAGGTGTCAAGGTGAACAATTGAGGCATGTCAAGTAAAGAAACAATGTAAATGACAAAGGAAAACACAGCTGCATACCTAATAAGAAAGGGCTAATGAAACAGTCAAAACTGAAGGAAAGAAAGAAAAAACTGTTGCGAAAATCGTGTCCGCGAGTATGCAACTATCTTTTTGCATGCAATCATCCATTCATTTCGTTCATTCTGTGGACTCTATGTAGATTAGTGTATAAATTACTGTGTAGCCGGATAATGAATGAATGGATAAATGGATGGATGGATGGATGGATGGATTAATGAATGAATGAATAAACGAACGCGAAGATGGTGGGTGGAGAGTTTAACGCGTGGAGAGTTGAACCTTACAGAATTTAAGAGTTTAACTGTACAGAATTTAACCCAGAGCCACCCTGCGAGCAGTGGCTACGTACATTTTCGCTGTGTGAGCTGGGGTGCGAAAAGTAGCCTCTGCCGACAACCGTTCAAATCCGTCCAGAAATCAGGACGAATAAGTTAAAAAAAACGGGTTTTTCCTGTTCTTGAACAGTTTAGAACATTGCGTGAATCTTGCGTGAGTCTTGAGTAGCAGATGAGAGCTGTCGCAATTTTTTTATTCCCGCAAAACTCGTGCCATTTGACGACAGACGATTAATTTTGCTTTCGCATGTACGATAGAAAATTGAACGGTTGTCGGCAGAGGCTACTTTTCGCCCGCCAGCTCACACAGCGAAAATGTAGCCTCTCTGCTCGCAGCCGGGTAACCCAGAGCATGACATTAACTGTGGAAAGTTTGAAAGAGCTGTGGGCAAAAGAATTTCTTCCCAATATCCGAAAGGAAATCGGCTAGGAAATCGACTCGCTTAAAGCTAGTCTTCTCGACCTCAAAAAAAGATTCGACGAAGTTTAAAAGTCCCAAAATTTTATCTCAAAGAAACATGACACTGTGATATCGACGATCTAGGACTTAAAACAACACAACGAAGGCGTTTTTTACAAGTATTGTATAACCTCCTCCCACTTGTAACCCGGCACTCTGTGGTAGTAGCCAACTCGAAAGCTTGGCTCCTTTGGCTGCTACGCACTTTTTCCCTTTGCTATTTTTAATTCAATGTATAGTTAGCTCTGTTTTTACTTCTTCTTTTTTTTTCTTTTTGTTGTTGTATTGTAATTGAATAAGTGCGAATAAATGAACTTGAACTTGAGAATGAAAGCTTTTCTCCCCTTTATGTTTAAAACCTACCTGGATGTTTCTTACTGGAAGGAGAACTTCCCTTGTTTTCTTCTTGTGTTATTTCATTATTTGTGATCTCGCCTCTCAGTTTCGAGGAAATCGTCTTAACTGACCCTAACGAAATGGTAGCTAAAGAAGAACAATTGGAGAGTTCCACTGAAAGCCACTCCGGCGATGAGTGCGATGGTCTATGAAAGCTGAAAGTTTTTTGTCCCACAATCGAGGGATTGGATCGTTTCATCGCACTGGGTAAAGTACGCAGTGGAGCGATTTTTGCGCTTCCGAATTTACAACTTGTACAAGACAAAGTCTGGCCCATTTTAAGCAGAAAGCAAAAGTAGGCGTAAATAATTTTTTGGTGAATTCAAAAATGACGTAATAATACGGCATTAATAGCGCGAGCTTTCGAGAGAATTTCTTGTAATTTGCTGAGAAAGATTCTCTTTCCTTATCCGTCGTGGTTGCTTTTTAGGCATAACATGAAAATAGGAAAAAACTATTTACATATATAAAATAAATCTATGTAAATACATAAATCTATTTTAGAAGTTTTTATAGCGCTGCGCGCACGCAACTATTAAAAGACTCGAATCTCAGACAAAGAAACTGAAATTAACATTGGCGAATTCCTCACTTTTGTCTGACTTTTGCCATTAAAATGTCACGTTTTCCTGTATTTGTCATTAAAATGGGAAAAATGACAAAACTCAGACAAAATTGCAAATTACCGTGTGGCACGAAATTTTTATTGGTTCTAATTTTTGCGATTTTTCCAGCCATCCGCGGCAAAAACAAGTTGCCAATAAACTGAAATTTCCTCAAACATCTTCCCGAAAAAATTCATTGCAGAGTAATGCATCAGTCAATTCCAGCTGCGCCCAGCCTGCCCCCGGGCTACTACGGGGCATTTGCCCGCCTTGTCAGTCCCGGGGGTGGGGCATTTGCAGGTTGTGGCTTTTACGGTTATCGGCTAAAATTTTGGCTCTTTTACGGCTATCGCTTAATTTTTTCCAGTTACGGTTAACAAAAAAGTTAATAATTTATTTCTTTTGTTTCAAAGGGTTAAATATTAATCAACGTATATTTTTTGTATCTTTCAAGCAAAATAAAGGTTTTAGAATCATCTCGAGATGAAATAAGCTATTCTTTTGAAAAAGTTTAACATTTGATAGATCATACTTTCTATAAAGTATTCCACTTCTAATATTATTTTACGCATAGAAATGTCAATAGTCAATTTGAAAATAGTCTTTGTGAAAAAGCAAAAGCAGGCACGCGAACGCCCACTGACTCAAGGCTGGGGATCGACATTCATTTATAACAGAAATGGCCGTTTCCACACTAGAAACGGATTATTCGTGTGAGAAGGGTTATCCGTTTGGTAATTCGAGTCAGATAGGTAACACGTCTTAATTTGAAAATGAAATGATTTTAATTTTGAATGAAGAATCCGCCTGACTTTATCCGTCAATTTTGGTGGACAGTTTGAAGATGGATTACCCGTTTCGGATAGCCTAAAAAATCGGAGAAGGGGTGTTTGTGGGCGACTGCACACAGGCTAGTCTTAGACGGACAATCCATTTCTAGCTCTAGTGTGCAATCGGCCAACAACAAAATGCCTGTGTCCAGTGTTTTTAATGATAGCGAAGGACTGTACAGAACGACTGTCTGCCTTGTCCGTAAGCCTCATTATTCCGCGCGGCAAATGCGTTTCGGGTCACGTGTCCGAGCGATTTTTTTTTCTCAGATACGCCACCGAAATGCCCTAACCGAGATTGCGTGGGAAGACGACGTACAGGGACTAGGCATGGCAATGTCTACCGTAACGTCAGAGAAAAACAGGGAATTGTTATTTACCGGCAACGTGTTTTACAAACAGTGGCATCTCTGCTTGTTTCGAGAGCACGACCTCCTGAAAATCTCAAATATTAATCCCCGGCAAGAAGCCAGATTTTCGCTATGGAAAAAATTAGTTCACCGAGAGAGCGGCAGAAATGGAGCCTAGCCGAAAATCACACTGCCCAGACATTTCTGAACGTTGTTTAAGATCAACCACACGAACTATGATACCAACTGGTTTGCTATGCATGACACCGATGAAGAGGCTAGTCGCAAACACTGTCTATTGTTACAAAAAGTCTATTGTTGCACCTCCCCAGTTTGAAATCTTTACTTGATTTCTTACTTTCCTTCTAATACTAACAGAGGCAGAGATTTCGTTAAAGAAGCTCGGTCGGCAAGAGGCGCGAGGAAACACGCAATGCATGTGACAAGCGACTCAAAACTGATTGGTTTACTGCTAATCATATATCCTCAAAAGTGTATGGCGCACAACTGTTTCTAGGCAACCCCAAAACGTCAAAACGCTAAAAGAGAACATATATTATGGAAAATAGTCTTGGCGCCAATCAATAGGGTAGCGCGCGAATGACGTCTGTGTGGGACGAAATTTTCACCGGAGTTTATTTTTGCGGATTGGCATTTTTTTGTATTTTGCGAAAACTAATTTTTGCGATATTCAGAAAGTACCCAGTATACTCAGTATTGATAATATTTTTGTTTCTAAATAAAGGAGGCAGGTTTTAATTGAACAGATGCGGTTCCTTAGTGCTGTATTTTTGCGTAGCGAATTTAAGTTAGGCAATATTTATGCATCAGTCAATTCCAGCTGCGCCCATGGCCAGCGCCCCCGCCCCCTTCCGGGCTGATCCCCGGGCATTAGCATGTTTTTCTTTTTGCCTTGGATGTCAAATCCCCAGGGGTGGGGACGAAAAAAGAGGGCAGATGTCCCGTCCTCCGTCAACACTGCAAAGTTTTCCATTGATCGCACAGTCGAGTAGTGCCATTCTAAGAATTATAATTATAATGTGCGATTTTTTGTTTCAATTTACGTCTTCCTTTGTAATAGTGCTATTCTAATTAAGACTTCACGCCGTGACGACACCTGTTTATGGTTTTAGTATTGTTATAAAATTATTGATATTAAGCGTAATAGTGCGTTGTAAAGTGAACTGTTATCTGTAGTTTTATGAGGGTCTCAATGGGGTTAACCAGTAGGCGTAAAACGGCCAAAAATTTAGTCGATAGCCGTAAAAATTGAAAAATTTCAACCGTTAGCCGTAAATAGGGTAAAAAAGAGATAACCGTAAAAGAAATTGTTCCCTATAGATTTGTTAATTTTAAGGAAGGTGCTAAACTGCGTTTTTTATTTCCCGGGTACTTGGACTCCATACGCACGTTAAGCCAAGCGCCTTTTAGGTGTTGACCTAGACCTGAACTGAACTGGAACAGTCACTTCTATGGACGTTGGGACGGATAAAACTTTGGCTTTTTGACTGTTGACGATCAAATTTTGGTCATTTGACGGATCAAGGTAAACTCGTTAATTTTACTTCAATCTTTCCTCAAACGAAACGAAAACGTAAAAAATATCGACAGAAGATGGTCGTGCTACTGGTCATTTATAAACCACTTTACTGGCCTATTGCTAGCTGACGGTTTCCTATCGCAACCTGCTGTACTGACCATGCAGTTAATGTGTGCACATCCAACTGCAGTGTAACCAATCACATATTTTTTATGCATTTGTCATTGGACCAGTTTCTATTTTCTTGGCTTCCCTAAAAAGCTGCCTTAACGGATATTGATTACGTTTCTGTTGTACTGAGAGCCGAATGTAATAGTATCAACATCGTATACTGCAGTGTTCATTGAGGCTCTTTTCACTCGATATTGGACAACTGAGCTGCCGGCACGAAAACGGGTGCACCGGATAGGGCGCTTCTGTTCACACATAGGATCGGTGATTTCACTGGGATTTCTGCAACGGAGATAATCTGTGCCGCGCCGATCTTGAAGGTTGGACGTGACCGGATTTCAGGCAGGTTTCTCCCATTCTTAGTCGCCGTGTGAACGGGTATTCGGATCGAAGCGGAAGTTAATAAGTAGGAGCGAGGACTGGAACCCACTGAGACGGAAGTAAATATTCAGAAGTGAGCTTGGGATTTAAATAATACGCCAAACCATTTTTGGCCAACCGCTCGGATACGATGGTCGATGTGTTTGAACTATTTATTCCAGTTCTGTATCGTTGTTCGGCAAGTATCGTTGCCGTTCAAACGTACTGTACTGGGTACTTTTCCTGTGGGACCGAAAAGGTTTCCGGTATATTTACCCAGCGAACACAGACGTATTTCCGGTCGTCGATCGTTTCTCTGTGCCCGGGGGGAGGAGGGTGGGGGAACTCCCATATAAACTGAGTGACAGAGATGCTTGTCTCGCTTAGGGGTGTAAATTGCAGATTTTGGTCACACTTAGGGTCCTTGAGACTCAAAGCTAAGTCACTATATTTGCCCATTCAGGTATCGCCCAGGGCCGTGCATAAAGTAATTTACAAAAAATGCCGTGACACTATAACTAACTTCGCAGAAATATAACTTTCAAAAAAGAACGCAACATTCCTGGCATTTATTTAGATCCCTCTCTCTTATTTAGATGTCTGTTTTAGAATGATCTTTTTTAGGGTCTGTCAGTTTAGGTTTGAGCCACACCCACATTGGTCTCCCCTAGGGGTTTATTTTAATTTTCCGACGAGCATCCTCGTCACTTTTATATGCAGCCTTCCCCCGGGTCTATGTGCTCGCAGGCTAAGTGTTACCCTGCTATAGCAGTGGTTTCTTCAGGTCAAACGCTACGCTACCAAGTTTGGTACGTTGCCGCGTCCGGAGGCCTGGAGAAACCACTACTTGCCAGGTATTAAAGTGTAGACATAAATGCTATTTTAAAATTATAGAGTGTTTTCACTCACGTGGCCAGCATCTATGCAAATTTATTGGAACAAAAGAAAGCGGTTGCATAAGAAAGGAGTTCAACTCCCACAGGATTGGTTTGGGACACCAACATGGCCGCCGTTTCATTGTTTTGGGACACCAATATGGCCGCCGTGACGTCATGTGAAAACACTCTAGAAACTTTTCTCCGAAACTTGCATAGAAAATCATCCAATAGGATTTTTGTCGTGCTGCGCAACCGCATTCTGATTAATATTCAGCAGTAGTAAAGAAACTCCTTTTCTGAGAAATACTGAGGTTCGTTGGGTACTGAATCTCGTCACTATGTCTTTGACCGATATTTTTGCTGAACCGATGCTAGACAGCGACGAGTATTTGGAGAAATACAAGCAGCAGCTAATTGAGCTTAACAAAAAAGGACTTCTGCCAAAACTTGACAAAACCCTGGCCTATAAAGTCTACTCAATTCGCGGAAGGGATTTCGGAGCACACAAATCGATCGTTCTTACCACAAATGATCAACATTTCTTAACAGTAGAGCTGGGTTTCATAGTTGTCGACGGTAAGAAGCATATCTACCCGGTAACTAGGCCACTTGACTCGTCAAGTAAGTCGAAAATGGAGTACCTAGGTACAATTAACGCCAAGGGGGAGGATTTGATTGCAAAGGCTGTGGCTGTGATGAAACGGTTTGGCAGCTACTTCAAGTTTTGTAACAACTGCCAAAACTTCTGCAACATGTACGTGGAGGCAATTGGTTTAAAGAAAGGTAAAAGTTTGACCGATGGCGACAAGGTTGCAATAGCAGCAGTACTTGCGGGAATAATCGCGTTTTTGTTCGCCATGTTGAAATGAGGCGAAAAACACAGTGAAACGCATGACATTGCCTTAGTTTGTTCTGTGGTAATCTGACTGACTTGTTTAGTTGATTCATTTCTGTAATAATTGTTTTTGTCCGGTCATTTTTGGCCCATACAACTCCACGTAGTATCAAAAAAGATTCCACGTACCTTATATTACACGATCTTCGAGTTCCGCCAAATATGAACTGCATTGTCAGGAATTGTGAAAGTGAAAGCGGAAGACTGATTATCAGACTTATAAAAACAAGTTTCGGAGGCGAAGGTTATTACTTATTCAGGAATTTTTGTACAATAATCATCTTACTTTACTGGTATGTTTCTCTTTATTTCTCTCTTCTTCTTTTTCATTTTATATTCTACTGTAAGTGCACGCAATTCCTTGCATAATAGACTACCGTAAAGAAACTAGATATACTTTGTTCAAACGAAGCACATCTAACTTCATTTGACTCAAAGCTAGTCAAGATTTCAGAATACCTGAAGCCTGAAAAAGGTACTTCTTTCAGAGGAGCATCTCTAAGGGGGTCATTATAGGGAGTACCCCTCGAATCGCACCCTGAGTTCGAATTCTAACTCAAGGTGTGATTTTACATGACGTGACAATTTCGTTCCCAAGGCTTTTATTTTGTCCCCTCAGCTCCCTTCCGTTTTTCCGACAAAAATCCCTTGGCCAGGTTGATTTAATGTGATTTAGTAAAGATATGTAAGTTTATGTACAACTGTTTTTTGGTTGTTTTTTAGTACTAATTTGTGACTTTGTATTGAAATTTGAATAAAAAATACACGGGATAATTAATCATTGATGTTTACCTCACTTCATCGGAAATTATTTAACTGTATCCTCACTTAATAATTCACTTACAAACCAGCTCTCGCGAGATTTACCAGCCTGTGGCGGATTAGACGTTTCCTATTTCGTTTTCTTCACGACTTGCTCTTTCGCGTGAAGCAAAGGAATGTGCCCAGCGCCCGTTTCTCGAAAGCCGCGGTAACGTTTCAGGAGACCCAACGCATCTTCGGAGACGGCAGTTAGTGGGGCAACCTCGTTGTTAGTCGGGTCGATAACATGTTCGTGGTGAAAGTTCGATCTTACAGAAAACTTTCACCGCGAACATTTTATCAACCCAACTAACTACCCCTGGGTCTTCGAGGATGTACCCAACGATGATTTCCTCCTAAATACGTTGAAAAGACCTTTAGGCTATCCAGAGTACTTTTAGCAGGTGTTTTAGATCTGTAGAAATACATTCTGAGCGGTGCTACAAAATTTGTATCTGGTCGATCAGCCTAGGGGACTTTGAGTCTTTTCGAAATTACAAGGGCTTCAGTATTATTTTCCTGAAATGTTAGATGCAATTTATCGTTTTACGAACGTGCGAACTTTTCTGACTCCTATCTCAATCACATTTTTGAATCCGAAAATTTTAGGTTTCCTTCTTCTACGAAGGACAGCATTACTTGGGGAGTTTAATGTCAAAAATTAAGCTTCAGAAAATCGTAGGGAATTTATCATATAAGTTTGGAAAATTGTACATGAATGGAACGGTCATCTAGAAATTTGTAGCCTTCCTCAAGTAATAGAAAATTCTAGGCAATGTTTGCTTCTCCGAACTGATATTATACAGAAAACGGTCGTTGGGTGCCCCTGACGTTTCGGGCCCGAAATCAAATTTTCAAATCGAAATATAAAGAATAAGAGCGCGGGTCCTGGCTAGCAAACTACTCCATTTTGTTTCATTAACTAATAGTTTTATCATGTTTAGTGCAACAGCATTGCGGGCCCGTCAATTTTCGAGAAACAGGCCCCAGGGCCTTCCCAAGGCCAAGGGCCAAGGTTCCTTTATTTCCCAAGTCCAAGCCAAAGGTAATTCGGCTCCAGTCTCTTTTTCTTGTCTCAGACCCTCTGCCTTCTCAAAATTCTACCTTTAGGGCAGATTGAGAAAATAGCCATGGCATGCTGTACAAGGGGTTAAAAACCTTCCTTATGGTCTTCAAAATTTGTAAGGGCTAAAATGTATGATGTATCGATATTCATGATTAACAAGCTGGGATCGGATTAGTGAAGGAAAGTTCACCGTAACCAAGACGTATCATGGCGAAGATAGGTCTTCGTCGAAGCTCAGCGTCTGTTCATTTGCAGTCTTAAAACATTCATGAAGCAGGCGTAGTAACTTATAGCATGGACGACAAATGGTCGTTAGTACAGTGTAAAGATTAGAATACCACGTGTCACGCTGTTTCCACGTGGCTAAGTCTAACTCGAATACAGAAAGTGATTCGTGAAAATTACAAGTAGGTTCCGCCATCTTCCCGCCAAAGTAATCTGAGTACCCAACGAGACGCGACGCGAAAGATTTGCGGCTGTTAGTAGGATTAAGCAAGGATTTTCATGGCTTGCAATCGGCGTGTTGGGTTACCCTTGTGACTAGTGCATTATAATTTCAAAGATCTACTCGTAAAGCACGACAGTGTGGTCTGAAGAATTCCAATCTACCCCAAGCAACAATTGTTATGTCTACTCAGCAAGTGGTTCAAGACTTGTCGTTTCCAGTAAAGGTTTACGTTGGCATCGTTCATCTTTTACTTTTGTTTCTAGTCATTCTGTTTCTTCAGAGACCCAGTAAAAATGGCGACAAGGATGCTCATCAAGGCCGCAAAAGTCGAACGATCACCAAAGATGATCGCGCCGTGACCATCGAATCATGCGAATGGATCAACTCGACCCTAGCTTGGTTTTATCTTCATGCTCAAAGCGATGAAAACAAAGATCGCACGCCGCTGATTGTGAAGTTATGGCTACGTGCTTTGAATAAACAGCTTCTGAAAGAGAAAAAGGTATATTTCATCCTTTTGTTTGTTTATTTGTTTGCAGCGGACGAAGCGGAGGGACCGTACTACCTGTGTAGTGTTTTGTTTTTCATCTCAAATAAGTACTTGACCTTCTGTTTAAGTCGTACGCTTTTACATTGTAGCCATAAATTTAAACTTATGTCTGTTTGTTACCTGTCAACAGTTTCTTGTGTGAGTTAATTTTGCCCTTAGTTAAATTAAAGCTCCCAAATAGCAAGTTGAAATTTCTTGAACCATCCGGTTTGACCTAATAGCATGGGTTAGGCAATAATTTTGGCTTTTTGTAAACATTGATATTGTTTAAATCCAAGTCTTAGGGAAGTCGTGATTTTTTATAATTTCTTTTAAGCATACTTTAATAATAATATTATAAAACGTGTTCCCTTTGTCATTATTGGTTAAGTAAACAATGACTGTGGAATAAAATTACAATTCTTTTTTTAGTGCTGACCCTGTCACTAAGACAGTCAGATGCCTAATACTGTCACAGCAACAACAACGACGTTGCAAACATTGCAAGTTCATTGCAAACATGGAAAATCATTTTCATTGTGCTGAATTGAAATTGTTTTTTAACCATCAAAAATCTATTGGTTTTTGCCCTGCATTTCTGCCATCTTTGGGGAGGAAAACAGTAGCCTTGCAGCACATCAGAACCTCCAATTTAATGAGGCCCTGTTACGGTAAAATTACGACAGGCGACATGACCTTGAAACAGCGACATAAAACAGATCAGTTAGCGACAAATGACAGGTCATTGGTTCGAAACTGCAACAGCGACGAGGAAAATCACAAATACAATACTAAAATACCGACAGTGACATGGCCTCCTCTTCAATACATGAAGCAACCACTTTTGAAATTCAGATGAGGGACATATGTACCCCCCCTAAGAGGGCCTTTTTAATTGGACCCCTATGGGTTGCAGCTCTTTTGTTTTCATAGACTTTTCCCCAGCTGTCTCTCAGTCTCGTGTGCGAGCCAAATAGAGAAGATTGGTGACCAGTCAGTTGTTTTCAGCTTGGTTCCATTGTTAATTTTGTTTATTCATTGTTCATTGTATCCCCAACTACAGTTGAGCCTCTATTATCCAGACTCATTGGGATTTGAGTAAAAAGTCCAGATAATTGAGAGTCCGGATAATCAAAATTATTAAAAACTGAATTGTTGGATAATGCATTGCTAGAGCTCTGATTGGCTTAGCGATCATGGTACATGACATGAGCCATTATGCCATGCTTTCCTAATATGGTAACCATACGTGTCTGCTCAAAATTAAAAGGAAGCTGAAAATCGGTTGTGTTTACAAATAAAGTCGGGAAGAATTCTCGATATTTGTGAGCGTTTTAATAAAACACTAATTCCACCCACGCTTGTTGGATATGAGATGATTATATAGCCAACTCGGTGCTGCGTGCCTCGTTGGCTATCTACCATCTCATATCTAATGCCCACTCGTCGAATAATAATGTTGAATATGAATGTTAATCAGACAAAAATGTAAACATGCGGAAAAAAGAAAAGAAAACAAAATTTTATTGTGAATTAGCTCTTACTTGAATTTATGTACAGACTGTAAGTATTTATGTATTTTCAATCCTTCGTTTGTCTCGATGCTGCTGGTGAATTTCAGGATCTCCCCTTTGTTTTTGTGTACATCTTTGATATGCTGTTTGCCGATTTTAAACTCGAGTGCTAAATTTGTTCCCTTTTCGCCTTTCTCCAAACATGAAGTAATTGTTTGCTTATCCTTTATCAAGAGAATGGAATGCTTTCGTTGAGTAGACATGGCTGTGGTTTGAGTTTATGATTGATTGGTCTTGTGTTTACAACAACCAATGCATAATCAAACATGACATTCCCTTAGCAACATAATAATCGAGCCAATCAGAATTCAGCTAAATGCCTCTCATTCTTTTTCAAAGCAAAACAGATTAAACAGAGTTTCAAACACACGTTTGGAATGATTAACAAACTTTTAATCGTTTCAAATTTTCAAGATCTACAGTAAAAACCCGCAACTAAGAACCTACATTTTTAGGAGTTAGCCTAAACAGGTTCTTATATAAATGGTAGTTCACAGAATTTTAGGCTATTTAGGTTCTTAAAATGGGTTCTTCATCCTGGAGAAAAAACAATTAAAACACAGCTGCAAACAAGTTTGTCATTAGCTTATACTTTTATTTTCTTCAGCTCCACCCCACCCTCCACCCCCACAAAAAACATACCTCACACTCATTTTTCTTTAAAAAACATTTTTGCAACAATGGCAATCTGCTTTTTTTGCTTCAAATATGATTCTTGCAATGCAGCTGTAATGTACTAGTATGATTTTAGAAAATAAGAACCTGTTTTAAATTTCTTAGGCTAAATAGGTTCTTGTTAATAGGGGGTATAAATGACCAATTTTAGGCTAACAGGTTCTTAATTTTTAGGTTCTTAGTTGCGGGTTTTTACTGCATCTTATTAATCTTCATGAAAAAAAAAGAGGGACCAGGAAAACAAGTCCGGATAATTGAAAAGTCTGGATAATCGAGGTTCGACTGTAATCCGGTGAGGTCTTCTGAGAGCTACAAGGTCACCCAAGGGGAATGGTTCTTTCTTCTGTGAGTTATAGGGGGTATATATAGTACCAAAGGGTATTTAGGGGTGGGAGGTGATAGGGGGTCCAGACCCTCTGCCTCCCATACCTTGCATTCCCAGCTCCCCTGTTTTTTCTTTTCTTCTTCCCCTAAGCCCCTTTTTGATTGCAAAATTTTAATATTGCATAAATTCCTCCTTATTTCTCCCACTTCCCACCTTGTTCGAACTCCACCCCCCCTTTACTTTACATCTCCCACCTCCTGTACCCTCCTGCCCTCTATTCACCTGGCCCTGGTTTTTAAAAGGTTGGATACCACTATCCACTGGATAAATTGCTATTCAGTGGATGAGTGTAAGGCAATCCAATTACCTTATCTAGTGGATAGCGTTATCAACCTTTTGATCAACTGGGGTCTAGGCTCCTATCCCTGCCCTCCCCAACTGTAGTGTATAATATTATTTTGAAAAAATCCACCTCTTTAGGTCTGATTTAATCTGGGCTTGTACGTTTTGCAAGAGAATTGCTTCATATTTTTTTATTTCGCTTTTTTATGTCATTTTCAGGCAACAAATTTGATCTTAAATTACTAATCCCAGTGTTTTTTTCATCTGTGCAGTAAGCTACTAAGGGTGCTGAAACAAACTTGATTCACTCAGCTGAATTTGTGTTTTTTTTTAGCATTGTTTTTTCTCTTGTAGAAAGATCAGAGGATTGTTATCGAAGGTCTAAGCCCAGGCTGTCTTCCTCCAAAACTAACAAGTGTGTACTGTTTGTGTGTTAGTGGGAATATGCAGGTAAAAAAAATGTGGATTAGAATAACACAAATATTCACTGAAATCTCTTTACAATACATTTTAATATTATTTATTGTATTGCAAAGTTTTTAATGGATTTTTTTTTCACTTAAAGCATTAACTCTCGTGAGTGAATGCAAAATTATGTCAGACTGCCATGTACGAAAAAGCATTAAATGATTGTGTGGGTTGGGTATCTTAGTTGAAGAGGACTTTTTGTTAAATACCGTAAAATTCCAAAAATAAGCCCCTCCATGTATAAGCCCCTCCCAATATAAGCCCCCCGGGGGCTTGTACTTGGAAAATTGCCCTCAAATACAAAGTAAAACAAAGCCAAAACGGTAAATTTACTTCCAACTATAAGGCTAGCCCAATCGATTTTGGAACGCAAATTTCCCTCCGTAGATGTAGATAAAGCTCCTCCGAATATAAGCCCCTCCAAAAATAAGCCCCTCAAAAAGGGCTTTTGAAAAATATAAGCCCCAGGGCTTATTTTCGGAATTTTACGGTAGATAGTTTGGAGACTGAACATTCTAACGTGACCGCCTTTGCATGTACTTACCAGTGCAAAGCTTTGGCAAGCAGTTAGGCGCTAAGCTAACCAACATGTTGCCTGTACCAGGTCACTGCAGAACAGAATAATTCTTTAATACCAGTCTCTCGCCTTCGATGATTTCATTTGCCTGTAAATAGTCAATGCTTTTTAGATTTCTTACCTTCAGTTTGGATCTGAATTATTTTCTATAGAGATAAAAAGCTTTGACAAGACAAGAAGTAAGATTCCTCTGGAAATCAAAGGGAAAATTTTTCCATTTAAGACAAAATTAATTCCTTGAGTGTCAGTTCAAAACATTGACAAGGCACTGAAAGTAAGTCACCTTCTGGTGACTAGCCATGTAATTCTGGTCGCTAAATTTTCAGTTGTATTGGTGACCAGCTGGTCACAATTTTGCACCCTGTGTCATCATCATCATTTGGCACCACTACTTCCACCACTGCCGCCACCGCCACCATCATCATCATCATCATTGTCATCATCATCATTATCATCATCATCATCATCATCATCATCATCATCACTATTATAAAGCTATTATCATCAAAATTGTCAATATAAAGTTTAATAAACTGTGTTGTCTTCCTGCTAGTGCATAACATTTCATGTGGAGTCAGCAGACCTTGGTTTTTTAATTCAAGTTCTTCAAGAAACTGATGATCGGCCTAAATCTTCAATGCTGGAAACAAGGGTGCTCAAATTAGCTGGAGAGGTATTATAATATGACTACATGTACAGTGTGTATGAACTGCTTAGTGTATAGCCTCTTTGAGATAAAAAAGTCAGTCTTGACTCTGCCACAATCACCCTGACATAAAATCATGGAAGCAAAATTGTTTACAGTACTGCTCAAAAGTATTAACTAAAGGCCGACACTGAACCTGATTCTCAAAACATGATTCTCTTGTTTGAAAATGTGAATAACTTGAACTTTGAGACAAAAGAATTGAGTTCCAATTCTCTCATGTCAAGTTTCAAGAAAACAGGATTTTTTTATTTCTTCATTGGTCAAGCATATTTTATTTTTCTTGAGAAATGGACAGTTTTGACTGTTTGACCACACTGCAATTCAATACCACTAAGTCTTAAAATTTAATAGTGCTTTTAAATTCTGTCACACAACTTGCACTGCTTTGCAACGAGTGAAGCTTTGCGACAGGGGAAGGGGGCATATCACTTTAAATGAAATACCTTCAGATAGTCTGGAGAATTGAGATAATTAAACCAGTCTTCTGTTTTCTTCTTTAAGGTTGCCCTTAAGTTGAACACTGCTCTTTCAAGGGTAGAAGTATCTATACAGTTTATTGGTGTTCCAGAGATTGCCATGGCAACTAAATGCTTTGACAAGGTACGAAACTGTTTTCTATAAACGCTGATGGGGCAGTGGGTAATCCTTCACAGGTCACAAGAAGACAATGTTCCTCAGAAATTTTGAAAAGATTGCCAATAATATTATTTGTGGCCTCATTGTTCCTGAAAAGCCCCTTTGGGGATTTAACAATAAAGTATGTATGTATGTATGTATTTAAATGGGCCAATTTTGTTTTAAAATTAAAACTCATACTAATTGAATAGAAGACAACAAAATAATGTAAAATTAAATGAAATAATATTATTTATGAGTGAACCTCAACATTTACAATATATGATTTATTTTGTTTGTATTCCTTTGAGCTTTTCGAGTCTAATATCACATAATAGGGTACTAAGCTATAAGCTCTGCCCTCCTGGAAATGAATGTTGGGGAATTAAGTGAAAATGTAGCATGGAAGTGCTGTCTGAGCCTTCAAATAACACAATCTTTTTTTCTGAAGGCAGTCATGCAAGTGTATGCCGATTGGGTCATTTGGGCTTTTTTGAGGGCATTTTGTCCTCAGAATAAAAATATAATTGTGTTCGACGTTAGGAGAATGCAACACATAATCTTGGGATTCCTGTGGTACTCAAGGGTGACCTTTTGTAGTACTCATTTCGTTGTACGTCTGCATTTTCTGCGCCATCTTGAATAATTTATCTTATGGGCACAAAAGTGTTAAATACAACATTATATTGATGTATATTTTCTTAATAATGGTTGCGTGGCGCAATGGATAATGCGTTGTCCTTACACGTCGAAGGTTTTGTGTTCGACTCCTGCTGGGTAAGACTTTTTTCATTTTTTCGTAGTCGTTTTGTTTCGTTTTGTCTCTTTTTAAAAAAAAAAAAAACATATAGGAAGCGTTTTGCAGCATCAATTTATTAGGAAATAATGTTACATTTGACAGTAAACCTAAACAAGCTCAAACGCACTTCCTAATCTGAGATTACTACTAGTAATAGAATTTATTGTTACTGTGTGTATGTACTCACAGGGAACCTACAGAAAATCAAAATGGAACAGAACTGAATCTGTTAAAATGGTCAGCATACACTTTTTTTATTTAGAGTTGCATAAATTGTATATTCATTTGGTATGTTCAGTACCATTAACCAGGAAGATAAAATGAAACGAATTTTTGTGCATTGGGTTACATTTGAATATGTAGAGATATTTCTTTCATAGAAAATACAACAGTGTTTACAAGTACCTGTTATACCACCTGCAAAACTGTTTAATTGAACCATCTAGCTAGATATATAATTTGCTATTTTTATTCCTAAAAACTTAAATTATTACTCAAATAATTTAAAATCTCACTTATTTTCACATATTTTTGTTGATAATGAAGAAAATTTCATTTGTTCATTAAGACAAACTCTTTATCCTTGCCATTAGCCTTTTACTGTTCGTCAGAGTTCAGGGACTTGAATTTTGTTTTTATTTTATAACCTGAAAATTAAATTAGATCTTGTGGATCCAATGTTAACTCTGTGCAATACTATGTCATGTGTTGTTTAATTTTAACAGTTTTATGTCTTATTTGTGGTTTATTTTGTTTGTTAATATTGTTATGGAAATGAAAGTTGAGAGAAATGTTGGAAGAGAAAAAATTGAGAAGTTGAAAAATTTTATAATGCCACAATATTACAAATCAAAAGGTGTTTGATGTAAAAGCAATTAATTCGTTATTTTTACTTCTTATTAAAAAGAACCAAGTATTTTCCATCACTCCATTTTTTAATCATGCCCTATTTTATGTTGAATTTTATATTGCAAAGTAAGAATAGAAAAGGTGTTTTATAACTCATACATTACTGTGCGACTTTTGAATGCTTTTGCTTGATAGGACGTTCTTATATTGCTCATGGTGTAAACAATCATTTAGTTGTCTTTTGGATAAAAAGGATAGAACAAGAGTGATAGAACTCAAGGTGGAATAACTTACTTTAAGTTGGCACTATGAATGCTAACATAAATGCAAGACAAAAGTCAGTGGACTGGTCACTGATACCTTTGTGTTTAATTAGCGTTGAAGATTTCTTTTCAAGGTAACAGGTCTTACCTGCTTAATGTCAATGATATCTTTAAACTTTTCTGTTTCACTTCAAAGACTTTATTGACCTTTTTTGATATCATCAAAGGTGATTTAATGTTTCTGGAATGCAACTTTAACCCAGACTCCTAACTCTTGTCTCTTACTCAGCTGAAACTGCTCTGTTATATTACACTAGTAAATATCACGAAGCTTTCAGCTCATAAATTATTCACCTTGACAGAAATATTGCCAGACATCATTTGAAATACAACCAACTTTTGCCCTCAAGAAGTTACTAATAATAGTCAGTTTTTGAAGGAAATTGCAGCTATCCCAATATGGGACAGGAATCTTCAAAGCAAGGTAAAATTGTCTCTGATTCTACAAAGAGCTTGTTTCTATTGTGTTGTTCTACTGGTTGTGGTGATTTTGAAAGGGTCCTCAAATGTTGACTGCAGTGTTGTGGTTTAAAGCAGGGATTGGCAATGAGGTTTTAGAACAAAGCGAGGAAACCAAACTGCAGTGTGTTATTAAGACATCATCAGACCCCTCTGGTTTGGATGGGGTAAGTTTTCAAATTAACATGTTTCTTTTAAGTCTTTACACACCACTGTGTCGCCTATATGACTGGTACTCTTAAAACAAGAAAATTGAAGAAAATAGGTTTGCTGTGACACTCTGTGTTAGTTTATTGTTCAAGCACTGCTGTATTCATTCTCATCTTCCAATTCAATTAATTTTAGAAGACTAAAGCACAGCTTTTACATTGTTTAGTAATAATTATAGCGGCTAGTACAACTATATAGTGCTTTTGATGAGATATCAGCTTTTTAAAAGAGACAGTTGCAGACTGTGAATCCATGTGATACATGTAAAAAATAATCTGAAGCATTTGTGGCAGTAAATGTTGTAGAACTTATCACTTTAACAATGTTATTAATGTCTTCCATTTTTTTATGAATTAAGTAATTATATTCTGATTTCTGCTTCCATAATTTCAAGAATGGTTCAAAAAATCTTAATTAAGCTAGTCACTGATTACTTTAAAATGTAACAATCGTTTTGTGAGATACAGTGTATAAACTGTTTTAAGTTAAGGTAAATATGCAACAATTAAGTTTAATTATCATTTTGTAATGCAGAAAAGTGATGTCTCGCACAAAAATGTTTGTTACAGTTTGCCATTTTCAAATGGATAGTCCTTGTATGCTGTTCATCAGTTAGTTATTCTAGTGTGAAGTTAAGAAGATGAAGTTTTTTTTTTCTTGAAATTCTAGTAGAGAAGTTTGTTGTTCATTTTGCTTCTAATCGTGCACTTTAGAATGCTTTCAGATCCTTGGATAAATAAAAAAAAATTATGCCTTTTTTACTTAAGCATATCCCAAAAAAGGGAATAAGGCCAATATCCAGCCAATGTTGATGTATATATAGCTGAAAGAGCAAATGACCTCTCTGTCTAAGTGACAACTGATAATGTATAAGCTGCCAGATTCTTCTTTCAATGTGCCTTGTAAGTGCTTGCAAATCAAAAGGAATTGAATATTGGATCAGAAAGCACTTAGGGCCTTATTCCACTCATCATGCTACTACAGTTTGTAATAATTCAAACAACAAATCCACTGACAAACCCACCACTGTGGATTTATTTCCAAATACAGCAAATGGTCACTCACTTGAATAACAAATTGATAGTTGCCTTAATGATTTTCTGCCTAATTTGCTAATTAGATGCCTTTAAAATTTACCCAAACAACGTACTGTAACAATATTGTAATTTTAGTTTATACCACCCCAAAGTGGTACATTAATCCACAATTTAATTAATTAAAGCCTCTAAAAGGGAATGGCAATCTCTCCTTTCATTCTTACAGGGGTGTACACCCCTGGACATAGACCATGAACCAATTGCTGGCGAACAGCCATTAATGTCTGTACTCAGTAGGCTTACAGATTCTTTGCTCGTTAGGCTGTTGTTTAGATCTATTTTGCTACTACTACATGTAGATAATGCTTTACTTTTTTCATACAAATTTCAAATTATTTGCATTGCTTTCTGTTCAGAATTTGTACAGTGTACAGTGTGTTCTTCCAGGGAATATGCATGCATACTCTTGTTACACTCGCTCTATGGAGGATCTCTCTGATTTGAGCTGGAAATTTCAGTTTAGCTTTGGATTTCCCTTTTAAATATTGGCCTTTAAGACCAAGTACCCTCTGTTGGGCTGGTCTGAGTATTTTGTATCGCACCACATGATACAATATATCAACATATGGATGCAGCATGACAATGATGATGGTTATGGGCAATTTACTGGGCATTATGAAGGAAATTAAGGCTTCATCAGTGATTTTGTTACAAGTACACATAGTTATGGTGCGTCCTGGTACTCATCTAACTTGTGAAAAATCGTGAGTTCCTGTCCAGAACTAATGAGTCCCAGTTAAAAAAAAAAAAAAAAAACTAGTCCAAAATTGAAAGTGCTTGGTCCTTTATGTAACCAGACAGTTAATCTGAAGACACACTCCAAAACTCTGTATTGCAGTATACTGAAATTGAAATATTATAGTCCTTCTATTTTAAAGCACAACAAAGGCTAAAAGAAAAATAACTGCCACAGAAATTACATGAATGGTATATTTCTACAAATACACATGCATGTTTAGATCAATCAATCGATCTTTGCGTTGTACGGGACGTGTGCCATGAATTATTTTATGTCTTTAGGGATTTTTATTTGTCAAGGATGCAGCACCCAGAGGTAACAAAATCACTGCTTCATGGTTATTTAAGGAGTGAAGCAAGATATGGGGATAGTAATATATCCATCACAGAATTGAACAAAATTGTACACAGTCATGTACTTCAATCTTCCAGGTAGTTAACTCACTGTATTGTTGTCTGTGATTTGTATCTCGATCAGGACAGTGAGGTTGATGGCGCGGAAGTTCAGGAGAAAGTCAAAGAAGTTATTTGTAAAACCATCACTACACTTCCACTCACTGCAGATACAACTTCCAAGGAAAAGCTCAATTCAGATTTGGTGAGTAGCATTTCTACCTGTAGGTCCTAGAAATTAACCTCTTTGTCTTAGAATAGTGGGGGAGAAAGGAGCACTGCAGCAAAACAGTTGATTGAAAGCTATCAGAAGAAGGGTTGTTCAAAGCCATGTCTGCCATTTTCTGTTTTGTAAGGCTTGACACTTGATAAGTGATGAAACTTTCATTTTGTGATAAGAAAATTCCTTGAACCAGACCAAATGTAAAGAAATGTTAAATTTGTGAGTCTCTGTTACTGTTTAAATGAAAGCTACAGTGTAGCTTTTTACAGCAGTAGCAGTATTTTCTTGTGGTATATGTACTGTCTATTATGGTTTACAACTGGGTTTGTACAGGTCATGGAAAACCTGGAAAGTTATGGAATTTAAGAATTTCATTTTCAAGGCCTGGAAAGTCATGGAATTTAATTGTCGGTCCTTCAAAGTCATGGAAAATTAAAGTTTTGTTAGGTAGATGAGTTACTGCAGATGACAAAACAAGAATAACACGTGAAGGGGAGTTATTTAAAAACAGTGCAAACGGCATGCAATGTGGTGGATACCAGAGTTTGTTTCTGTTGAAGTGTGTAAAGTAAAAAAAAATACAGATGTATGCTAAAACAGGTACACCTGTAAGGTTTTGAAATTTTCGAAAATGACAGCTACACATAAGGTCATGGAAAACTGAGAAGGTGATGGAAAAAGTCATGGAAAGTCATGGAATTTGAAGAACTCAAAAGAGTAGGAACCCTGTACAAAACAGTTTAACTTTTAACCCTTTAAGGCAAAATAATGATCAGCATGAAATTTCTCCTTATAATATATAAAACAGTGGTCAGGAGAATTGAGGACATGATCAAGAAAGATGAATCTAATTGATACTTCAGCAAATTCTCCCCACCACTTCTTTTGAAAACATACAGGGACAACAAATGAGAATAACAATTTTGATATTAGGGTGTAGAGGGTTGAATTGGTACAGGTGCAGGTGTAGATGAAAATCATTCAATGAAAGTTACTGAACAGTACAGTACATTTGAATTGTAGTAATTGTTCCTGGTGTGTAAATTTGGTATTTAATTGGACCAGATTTTTGATCAAGAGTAGTGGCTAATGTGAGACTTGAAAGCCACATCATATATTGTAAAGTGAAGAGTCTGTTTTTGTAAATCACTGAAAATGAAAATTATACATGTGTAGCTCAGTTTTTCTGCTTTAAGTGAATCTCTTTTGTGTGCATGTCTCCACATCGTCTGGCAGCATAAAATGTTAGAGATCAATAAAGTGCCAAAATTTGTACAGCTGTAGTTACTTCATTTTAAAATATTATTAAGCTGCACCTATGTTGGAATCCTGTGCCTTAGTAGCACAGGTATGTCCAGTGGTCTGTGGGGCAGGCAACAGAGAGAGGAGAAAACAGATTTAGAACTGAGAAATAATATTATTAGAATAGGGAAAATAGAGGAAGTGGTAATTTTCAAACATTATAAAAATGCAATATGAAGGCCAAAATTTGTTCAAGAAATATTTGAAAAAAAAAAAAAAAAAAAAAAACTACTGGTACTGGCCAACAAATGACTTTTAAAAAAATTGCCTTTTGTAAACACCAGAATTTTTTTTTCTCAGTTACCTATCTCACTAGCATTTGGTTTGTCAGATTTACCTGTGTCGATGATAGAAAGATCAACCGTCATTCTACATGCAAGTTTGCCAGAAAGTGGATTACATACTGCTTGTCATCCAGCAGCTAGTCCACCAAAAAGTTTTTTTGAGGAGCACATTTTCCGAATTTGGCAATTGAGTTCCTTGAAAGAGAGAGAAATGGCATAATAATAATTGAAAGGGTGGAGATGTCCCCTCCAAAAAGGAAGTGTGGGGAGTAGAAAATGATTGTTTTTACTTGAAGCCCTTATTTTTTCAGTATGCTTAAATGTGATAATGTGACCATTTAACGTAACATACAGCTGCACAGAATAGTTTGGTCACCTTTAATGCCTGTGTGTTTGTCTTCTATTTTGTGCTTTTGAAATTTTTGTTATAACTAGGCTTTTCTATAAAAAGTGAAATTAATTGATGTCATGGGAAAATTATTTTAACCATAATGTAAAGATTTTTTATTTTATTTTTGTTTATCATACAGCCATGCTATAGAGTCATATTAAATTATAATCAAAAACAGATATATATATATGGGTTACAGGAAACATTTTTTATGGACCTATCTAGGAAACTTAGATACTGGTATGTTTTTTGCTGAATTTTATTGATACTGGCTTATAGTGGATCTAAACCTTAAAATGAAGATGTATTGGACATTTTTATGGTCCTATAGTTAGAATTATTAATGTGAAAATTAGAAAAATTAAAAGTGAAGAAAAAAGCTTTCTTAGATATCAATATAAACTACCACCTGCTCATCTCTTGTCATGCAAATCTAGTTCTTATTAATTATTAATTTCCAAAACTGTTTCTTTGAATGGTTTCATACTGAATGTATTTCTGTAGAAAAGAAAGCTTGAAAAACCTCAGAAAGATGCTTACTAGGAGATGATGGCTTTTTCATGCTTGTGCTGTAAATATTCATCAGTTTGTTTACCAACTTTTAATTTTTAATTTTGGATGAGTATTTTTGTCACAATGTAAAAAACAATGCTAAGTCAGACAGACAGCTGAAATTTTTACTGCTTGTAATTACCTTGAATGTCAAACTTCCCATTGAGATTTTCACTTTGAAAGCTTTATGATGTTCCAGTCGACATTTTTGCTTAAAAGTCTCCTTCCACATAAACCTCTGTGGAGCTGTGGTTATTAATTATAAGAAGCCAACATGAAGAGTCACACCAACGTTGAGATCGAAAACAACTACTTTGTCAATGTTCATGTGTATGTGTTTATGAATGAACGGAGGAGACGAGCTAAGGTAGGATACGCTCTGCTTATCAAACTGTGTTCCTAATTTATATTTCACTAGTCTCACCTTGTGTTGTCTTTAAAAGGAACATTTTATTCAATGAATATAATCAAATGATTCAATTTAAATTGTGTTTCTATCTGAAAGAGGAACAGTGTAAAGGATCACCAAGAATATATGTTGCAATCACGTAAAGTCTACCAAGGGAATCATTTTTGCAAGTCTGCAATTTAATCTATACTTGAATGAATGAATTTCGCGTTGAACGAAGAAGTCGAAGTTGTTGTTTGTGCCGCAATCATACTTATTCCTTAAAAAAAAAAAACATTGAGTATACTGTGACTAGAAATGAGACCTTTGCTTTTACAAAATAGTTTAGAAAATAATTTGAGAAAGATTGACATGATAATATTATTTTTGAGTTCCAAAAAATTACATCTGTCTATGTCGACCAACAGTACATTAAATTAACATCTATTCAACCAGTCTACATGCAGGTGTATATAGCACAGTCAGAAAATTTTACCTTACAAAGAAGTTAATATTTCCACATTGTATTTCAAAAATATATGTGAATGCGGCCTCAAGTCAATATTAGTTTTGTTTAGCTCTGGTGAACTTGATCTTTATCCACGGTTCAAAATATGATTCATTTTGTTATTTTAATTCATTTTGGTGAACTTGCATGCTCCTAACAGCTATATCGCACAGCAGACACCTTGCTATGGTCGATGAGCTGGTTCCCTTCCATTTTTCAGCAACTTACTTGGAAATTCCTGAATACTGAAAAGGAAGGGCTTTTTCCATTCAATCCAAAATTCCAGAAATTTTGGTTGGTACATCAAATGGAACAGACTCTTTTGGTTTGGTCCGACTGGAATATTCGGGACCCGCTTTGAAGGTGGTCCTCTTTGACTGGTCTGGTCATTTCAGTCAGTTGGACTGAAAAGTCCCTTTCCTTTTGACGAAATTGTTGTCCCAGTACTGCTCTTTTGTTTCCTGCTTACAAGAACAATAACTGAACACGCAGAAAAATGAAATGAAGTTCTTGTATGCGAACATATTAGACAAAAAATGTTTTCTCAGAACACTAGAAATCGTGTTTCAGGGGATCAGGAGAATGCCCCCAACCTCCTTCCCCCTAGCAGCTCACCCCTTCAGCACATGTGTGATTAATAATTATTCCTCGGTTGGGAAAAATATCCTGATTTTACATATTCAAAAGGTTGAACAATCTGTTTCCCAAGCACCCCAACAAAAATGCTATTGAGCCTGTCCTTTATTTTTACAGACCGGGGATATTTACCAGTAACTTTGTGAAAGAGAAACAAGTGATTTCAAAATTTTCTCTACAGGGCTCAGCCAGTTCTAAAGAAAGGCTCAACTCCCCGTCATCCATATCATGCATTGGAGAAGAAGGCAAACTCCTTGTCAAAGGTTAGCACAGAGTTCTTGAAATGTTAAACTTTGATCAAGGGTGTAGGGAATCTTTCTTTTTTGAGGACCTGCTAGAGAGTCTAGGAAGACAACTCATTTTGAAGATTTCAAAAGGTGTCCTATCTGAAAAGTTTCAAAGTTCTTGATCATGGCTAGTTGAGCCTCATGTGTATTGTGAGAATTGAAAGGAAATTAATATGATCAGGGCTCTCATTACCTTTGTCATCAAGACTTTAACACTTCGCCCCTTACTTCCCATACAAAAAGGTTCCTGACCTCCTTTTTAATGTATGTTTAGACTGTTCATATTCGTTTATTTTGATACACAGTATAGTGCTGATAACAGTGGGTTTGCAATCTTAATTTGATATGGCAAGTGAAACTTGAAACAATACAAGTTATTTTTTGTAAGGGTAGGAGTAAAATAAATTATGCCCTCCCCCAAATTTCTTTCACCTGGGAAATTTGTGCCTCCTTCCCCTCTTAGCCTCACCCCTCCACCCCTCCAGCACCAGACTCTGTTGAACTGGCAGTCTCTTGACTGATGATTATATTTTTATTATTACCTAGAAAAGAAACCTAATAAGAATTATTTAACAGTTAATGAATTAGGCTGAGTGTCTTATGAAGAATTATGGAGATAGAGGATGGTGTTAATAACACCCTCCGAGATTTCCATAATTCTTCATATGATACGAAAGCTGAATTCAATAATTGTTTCATTATTCTTTCAAAATAATTCCTAGTTTAAAAACATAGGTAAAACATGCTTACCTCCATCGATGTTAAGTTCATCTTCGATAGTGTACGTTTAGGTTTGTCCAGTGCCACCAATATTCTCCAAATAGTAGATGTCACCCTCCGAGTTGTCTTCGTGCTGTTTTTGCTATATTTTTAGCCACTACTTCGCCTAGTTCCAGTAGTTCTTACTCTTGAAATAAGTGAGTTGTTGGTCATTTCTGAACAACTCAATCTCGTCACCAGGCCTTCTCGGTTAACGGTTCATTAACTTGTAGCGGGCTGCATTTTTGACATCATTTCCTCGGTAAACATAAAATTCGTCCAAATTTGGTCATCGGTAACTGGTTATTGTGAATTATGCGTGTGCTTTTAGCCAATCAGAACTGGGGAAATATTTTGAATGAATAATAATGTACATTAATGTTGTACCCAGTATCTGTTTTCTTACTGGGTAAGAGGTACAGTTAATTTTGTGATATCTGGAATAATCAAGGTCTTGGGAAGTGTTTTTAGCCTGGGCCGATAACCGGAGCTTGATTATACCAGATACCACAAAAACCTCATCCAATACTTACGTTTGAACTACACTGTTCTTTTCTTTTTACAGTAATCAAAGCAAGTGGTCTCTGTGGAAAGGAAAAAAGTGGTGAGAGTTTTAGACCATGTCAAAATAATGCTGTAGTTGTCATTGCAGTTTCTATATAAAAAAATAATGTAATAGTGTTATTTCTAGTGTCTTGGACTCAGCAGTAGAATAATTTTTCGGAAACCTGAAAATATGATTCAAAATGTGTCATTTATGTTTAAATAAAATAAAATAAATAAAAATCAATCAAATAATGATTTTATGAGCAGAGTTTTGTTAAAACAAGCAACTAAGAAGAAAAATGAAAGATATGTAACACAACGTTTTGGGGTCCTCATGACTCCATTATCAAGCAAATGCGGACCAAAGTGTTTACTTAACCAGCTCCATTTGCTCGATTGTAATATTATTCACATCTCACTTGGTAATGGAGTCATGAGGACCCCCGAAACTTCTTGTTATAAATCTTTCATTTTTTCTTCCCATTTTATAATAAACACAACAATTAAAAAAAAAAACCTATAACATCTCTCCATGCTTGTTGTTTCATTTTTTCTCACCTTTTTTACATCTAACTTGTTTTAGGTACTGTCAGCCCATATTGTGTTGTTTCAACCAGTAATCCATTGCAACGCAAGCGAACCAGCATGGTCAGAGATAATGACAGCCCATTTTGGAATGAATATTTCACTTTGTAAGTTTACCACAATCTTTCAAATACCCCCTTGAAAAAAAAGGGGGGGTGCTTAGTTTCCCAGCCATTTTAAGGAGAGGGCTCCACAATTGCCACCCTGGCGACAGAAATAGGTGGTGGCCTCTGTTGTGAAGTTAGTCCACTTTGATCGGTCAAGTCATTTTGGTCGGTCAGACCGAAATGTCCCTTTCCATAATATTATGACAAAATTGTTCCGCTCTTTTGTATCCTGCTTGCAAGAACAATAACCAAAATGTACCAAATGTACCATTACATGTACCGTTTGGAATTTCCAAACTTTCAAACTGGAATTTTTGTTGAATGGAAAGCGCTCATAAAGTACTCTCTCTAATACCACCTTCTCCGCTCCTTAACCAGTCAGCATTTGCCAACCCTCGCTCTTGCCAATAGGCTATAGAAATGGAGTTAGAGAAGAGTTTCCATTTCTTGACTGGGAGGTTCCTGTTTATACTCTTCGGTACACCAATCCTTTGGGCAATCTTTTTACTTTATTCATCAGCATGGTTATCAAATGCTAAGGGAGCTTTCCATTTGTCAGAACTGACCTGCCAGACCTCTCCCCTCGTGATGAGAAATTCACTTTTGATCAAAACTATCCAGCCAGATCAATCAAATCTTAAATAGAGTCCACGGCGAAGGTGGGTTTTTATCAAAAATTCTTGGAAAAAGTCTATTTCTTTGTCAAAATGACTGGTTGGGCCATAATCCAGCTGGCCAGTTCTGAGTTTTGGAAAGCGCCCTAAGTTAGCGTTAACTAACTTTTGTTTCATAACTGTTTGCAATTCTCCGGCCTTATTTCTCCTTACTTCAAATCTCCGACCTAACCCCTCTGGAAGGCTTGATACTTAGGACCTAGGCGCCTTTTCCTTTAGAAAACAGAGCATTGTGGGGAGAATGTGGTTTGCTTTCATTCTGGGCCTTCCCGTGACACGTCGCTAGGCCTATAAAAGAAAAAACGGATAGGCCTAGGGAATGGACAAGGCAGACCCCTTGGTAGGCTCTCTCAGGTCCTGTCTTGATCCTTTCTGCGCGTGCGAGAGTTTTTGCGTCTTCTCTCCATTCTCCACCCGGCTTCGCAACTCCACTGGCAAAACTATACTCGCGCTAAATAACGATCCCGTCGGCTACGCAGGTTACTCCCTGAGAAGAGGCAGCAGAGCGGGCTCTTTTCCCAAACAGTGCTTATGGTAATCGAGCCTAACCCCTTGATGCATCATATAACCTACATGTACCTGCACCCTTCCCTCGGAGAAGGAAAAACGAGACGCTCCCTCCCGCCATTTTTCCCTCTTCGGGGGAAGGGTGTGGCTACACGAAGGCTACACCTCACACCGTCCTATTTTATATGTTTTGTTTACTTTTTTCCGTTAGTGACATCACTCCGAAGACGAAAGAGATTTCTCTTGATATATATGACTACGAGAAAACCGACAGAGGCAAGTCTTAGGTTTTCTTTTTCTCCTTTTTTGTGGTATTGATAAAAGTATTTTTAGCCAGACTAATCTATTTTCTTGTAAATATTTGATTTTTAATTCAATATGTCCTAATACTGCATTTTTAAGGCGTTTGAAAACGAAGTCACCACTAAAACAAAACGCATTAAAGCTAACAATTTAATTGAAAATAACTTTTCAGTGAAAAGACCTATAGTCATAATAGTACTTGTAAATAAATTTGACAAAATTCTTTAAGATATGTTTTGAATCAATAATCACATTTTTGAGTTTTGTGTTCAGCAGCCAGCTTTTATTTTGTTGGTCTTCTAAGTGAAACTAAATTTGAGGTATTTTAATCATGAAATTCTGCAGCTTTAAATCTTGGCAGCTCTTAGGTTTGAAGGACTCATAAAATACCTTCTTTTTGTACTACTGATAACATCAAATGCTAATAAATTTTCCTAAATGTAGTATAATATTATATCCCCATTAAATTATATTAATTTTAAACAGATTGCAATGGCCATGTTAACGACAGTGAATCCACCCAGGAACAAGGTGAAAATAAAGTTTGTTTTAAGCACAGTGTACCGAGAGTTTTCAGCTCTTTTCATCCTAAAATTAATATTTTAAAAAAATCGTAAATTTCATTTCTTAAAGTCCTGGAAAACAGATAGTACCGTACGAAAGTACTGCTCAGTAGCTTCCATTTGATTCGTCACACTTTATATAAGAATTCATCCACAGATTTAAAAGTAAACCTCAGTTACATATCTCCATTTGAAGGGAATGACCGGCAAATTGTTGATGTTCGAAATATGTTTAAGTCGTAAACTGTTCATTTAATTAGTAGGATGCCTAAAATAATTTTATTCGGTTATGTTAGAAGGGGCTTCCCACAATGTGAGCAGTTACTGACAAGGCGTATGAGTTAGAAAGACAACCCAAACTAAAAAATGCAACTAAATGCTCACGTCATTAGAGAGGAGAAGTCGTTACGTCACTTTGTCATGGTAGCAAAATTTCTGGATGACAACAAACCGAATTTTTGTGTTGTGTTCTCCTACGGTGCTGTACTCTATCAAGTGGGTGCGTGAAATTAGAGCGTTTCATGTCGCAGACGACCGTTAAGATATTTACAAAAAAGCATGATGCACGTGCAAAATTTTTATTTTGCTAATATGAACTTATTGCTTTTTTGCCGTTTTCGTTGCCGTCGCCGTCGCCGTCGTCGTTTCCTAAGCTTCTTATTGTTGTGATCCAAACATTTAGCTTCCATTATAACATGACGTCATAAAGCACGTGCTCATAATAAGATTCAGAGTGTGCATCCCCCCCCCGGGCACACAACCTACACCAACAGAAAATTAAGTAATAGAGGAATTTACGGTGGTACCACTCAGCCATTGAATTCAAAGTAGACAGACTGCAAATTATCTTAGTTGCTAAAAAATATATATCTACGTGTCGCAACTGTTCATCAGTAGGATGCCTAAAATGCGTGCAATTCCACAATTGGTTTCGGCTCCATTAAATCCTATACCAATTGCAGAACATTTTAGGAGGAGCCACCCACCATGTGAGCACAGTCACGGACAATGTATAAGTGAGGAAAATAACGCAAAGTAAAATTAAGACGTTAATAAACGAACTAAATATACACGTCAATTAAATAAATAAACAAATAATGCGCGCGCTCAAAATAAAATTGTACGCGTACACGTACCGAGATACATCTGAAATACTTGAATAATTGTCTCATCTCCCATATTCGGAAAATGACAAATTTTTAAATGACTATTTTTTCAATCAACCTTCAAATTTACTCGATTTTGTATGTTTAACTTTTATTTGAATGATAATTAATTACCACAATAAGGCTTTTATTTACCAAAATATCTATTTGTACACATAGATGATTACCTTGGCCAGGTGATAGTCCCGCTTTCCACTGTGAACAGAGACCAGACTTGTAGACTCATCTTACCTGTCCTGCCCAAGTCTTCAAAGAGTGAGCACTCTAAGGGAGATATCAGCTTAGAGGTGAGGAAAAATCGAATTATTTTCTAAGGGTCTGTGTGGCAGAGAGACTGTTCGCTGTTATACAGACAGGGCTGTCACCAAGAGCCGGGGGATCGGGATTTTCCCTGGATACCAACGCCAAGCATGACCCCCGGTTACTTATAGCAAGTAGAAGGAAGAAAGAACGGAAAGAACCTCCTAGCTGTTCAGTTCCCCCTCCTATCGTGCCAGGTAAGGTAATTCAGATTCCGGAATTCTGAGAACTTTTTGCTTATGGAATGTAAAAATCCTGGGCTTTGGAATCCGGAATTCAGCTCAAGGAATTCCGGAATCCCACTAACTATTGGAATCCGGAATCCAATACCTGGAATCCAGGATCCACTGTCTTTGGGTACCTTAAACCGGGCGACACGTTCATGTATTTATTTTAGGGACCTTGCGACGGCAACGGGGGCGTCAAAAATAGCAAGAGGTTTAATGAGCAAAACAACTCTGCACGTGCATCACGCTTTTTTGTAAATTTCTTTGCCGTCCCTGCACGACAACGACGTGAAATGACCAAATTTTAAGTTTCTTGAGAAGGGGGATGGCAAAGCGATAAAATAAATTCTACCATCTCTGTCTGAACTCGAGCGCGGTTCTTTCTCTTCAGCTCCGTCCTAAATTCCCTTCTTTTAAGTAACTGTGCGACTTGGGATTATCGCGAAATAGTTTGAAAGGATACAATGGACGTCGCCGTTGTGAGATCGTAAGGTCCCTATTGCATATACCCGGCAGCGTGAGACCTTAGTGACAACCATAAATTGAATCCTACGTTTTTGGTGCGATTATCGAAACACCTGTTGAGATCAATCGTAACCCGCTGTTTTGATTTCGTATGGCGAATGCTCATCAAACTATAGAGTCACTGTGAACAGAATATAATGCACGACCGCAATAACAGTCGGCCCTTGGGCAATGTCCAACGAAACTATCCTGTATGTTACCTATAAAATCCTGTCTGCGGTAGGACATGGGAACCGGACAGATAAAAGAATTATTAGCTGGAGATTTTCTTAGTAATTAAAGAAATTGAAAGTTAAACATAATACACGGCCGTCGCAATCGCTGCTTTTGAGGTATACGACTGAGCATTTACAGGTTACGTCATTGTAAAATGCTCTTTCAGTTCCTGCTAAAAAAAATTCCAAAGACGAACTGTTTTCCTGTTTACAGAAAGTTGATCACATGATCAGCTATTGCAAAAGGCGTATTGAAGGTGCTCATACATATGTTCTAACAATTTAGTATTAATTTTGCCCTTCTATGTTTCAGTTTACTTTTGATAAAGATGGTAAAGTATTTGACGCCACTCTGCCGATGGTCAGTGGTTTTGAGAGAAAAGTTTCTTCTGGCAAGTATCTACAGTGTATACGTTGTTATAGTCAAACGAATTAAATTAAATGAAATTCAATGAAATCTCTTTAATCCTTAGTTTTTAATTTTCACTTTTCATAGCTTTTTCCTTTACCATTGTTCTGTTGATTTCTTTAACCCTTTGACTCCATGTTTCCCGTGTACAGCCGCCACCCTTCCCTCGAACAATTCCCGATTTTGTTTGAACGCCGGAGGGGGCGGCTGTACGCAGGCTTTGAGTCCTAGCCTTCATACGTCACTCTAACTTTAAAATCTGTGGGCGAAATCTCTTGGTGTTACCTTTCTAATGAAACCTCTTCAGCTGTACTTTCACGTGGTACTATTTATTTAGCATGTAGTTCTAACTTTTGATTCTGTCGATGAAATCCAGTGGTGTGACCATTCAAATGAAACCTCTTCAGCAGTACTTTCACATGGTACTATTTATTTAGTTTGTAGCTGTAATTTCTGAGTCTGACGATGAAATCCTGTGTTGTTACCATTCAAATGAAACCTCTTCAGCAGTACTTTAAAACGGTGTTATTTATTTAGTATGTAGCTCTAACTTTTGAGTCTGTGGATGAAATCCTATGGTGTTACCTCTCAAATGAAACCTCTTCAGCAGTACTTTCACATGGTACTATTTATTTAGTATCTAGTTCTAACTTTTGAGCCTGTCGATGAAATCCAATAGTGTGACCATTCAAATGAAACCTCTTCAGCAGTACTTTCACATGGTACTATTTATTAAGTATGTAGTTCTAACGTTTAAATCTGTGGATGAAATCACCCGGTGTTACCATTCTAATGAAACCTCTTTGGCAGAACTTTTACATGGTACTGTTTATCTTATAAGATTTAGAATTAAGACTAAGAGATTTGATTTTGTTTGTGGGTGGATTTTTCCTTTGGCCAGTAAAGAAATGAATGGTTATTTCGTACGGAATGTTTATTTTAAAGAGCCAGCTTACTAACTTGCTGGCCCTATCTATCGCAACCGTAGAGGTAAAGTAAATCGATAAATCGTTTTAGGAGTCAACTATGTCGCGACTTGATCTTGAATGACATTCCACTTGAAAGACAGTTGACCATGCTTGGGTTACTGGCCAAGAAGCTTGCTTTGTTCTTGAACATAAATCTAGTAACTACTAAGTGTAAAGAGGCGAAATAGTTGACAGCTCTTATAAAGTCAGACTGTATGCCTATTCCTTTATCAGATGCTGAGAAACCTAGTGCTCAGAGCACCCCATCAGAGGAGTCACCCTCGATCTTGGTGAACGGAGTGGGGTCTGGTATGGTAAACGGACACATTCCGCTTCGTAAACGCTTTATTGAGTCAAGCCTGGACGAGCTGGCCATGGAGCTTGAAGCTTATGAACAGGGCGAACAAAAGCCCAAGACACATGATGATCACGTGAACGACACGCAAGAAACAGAAGATCTCCACACAGAACCAGAATTATCCCCAGTTGTCATAGCAGCGGATGAAGCTGAAACGTCACGCGACACAGAACAGATGGAAGACGAGTCTGAGAGGGCCATTGTAGAATTACTGAAATTGTCTGGAGAGGTATGGTGCATGCGTTTTATTGTCTTCGCCTGTATTTTAAAAGACAGAGAAAAGTTTCTTCTGGCAAGTATCTACAGTGTATACGTTGTTATGTAGTCAAACGAATTAAATTAAATGAAATTCAACGAAATCTCTTTAATCCTTAGTTTTTAATTTTGACTTTTCATAGCTTTTTCCTTTACCATTGTTCTGTTGATTTCTTTAACCCTTTGACTCCATGTTTCCCGTGTACAGCCGCCACCCTTCCCTCGAACAATCCCCGATTTTGTTTGAGCGCTGGAGGGGGCGGTTGTACGCAGGCTTTGAGTCAACCATCATTGAATGTGCAATCGGATTCGATTCGCGCTAAGCTTTTCTGTTAAGAAATCTACATAACAATGAAGCATGCACGAATACAATCTAATTTATTCAAACCACAGACCACCCAGGCTCTGTGGTATTACCACAGTACGGTTCCAGTAACATTACATCGTTTGTATGGAGTAAAAATACGATCCTAAAATTTGTAGAAAATACTAAATAAAAGCCAATGGAACTTACTCTGCAGTTAGTCGTTGTTGTCCTTAAAGGGACACATTAATTAATGCTCAAACGAAGTTCCAAGATAATTGCTCAATTTCACCCTCCATATAATAATTATAATACACAAGGCAGGAGGTACGAGACGAAGTCTCAGTCGCGAATAGAAGAAGCGATGGCGTCCTCCAAAAAAGTCCAAAAGCCAGTTTGTTTCCTGTTATTTTCATAGGATGTCCCAGAGGAAAGCATCGAGGAAAAGAGAGAGACTGAAAGTGAAACGGAGGAAAAGAAAGGCGAGGAACAAACAGAAGAACAAAAAGAGGACAGCGAAAAAGTTGACGAGCATCAAATGCCAGAGGAACAGGAAGAAAAGACCGAAGAACCAAGCTTAAAACCGAAGCACCGAAGGTCATTTAACTTGTTTAAGAGAAGAAAAACTGACAAAAAAGTAGAGAAGGACGAGGAAAAAGGTGAAGAAAAGGAAGAGACAGGAGAGGAGACACAAGAAAGTGATAAAAAGGAGGAAACTCCAGCTGAAGGTACTGAAAGCCATGAAGAAGTTCATCTGCAAAATGGAAAAGAGGACGAGGAACACGTGACAAAAGAAGAAGAGAAAGTAGAGGAAGAATCTGAACTGGACAGAAAACCTAAGACGCGTCGCTCGTTTAACTTGCGGTTTAGAAAGCGACCAAAAAGTATGGCTTCTGCTGATAAGGAAACGGAGGATGATGGTGAAGAGACGGGTTTACCAAGACAAGACCCAGTCAGACACTCATACCATGCGGGGGATTTAACAGCACTTGAGGCCTCCAAATCGCGTAAGTAGAAATTTTTGCGTGCACATGTTTAAGTTTTACAATCATCGTCTGAGAGGGCTGGAAGGTACCCTCTCCTGGTACTTCCTTTTTTTTTATGGCGATGTTTGTGGCTTATTGTCTCCTTTAGTGTCGGAACACACCAGGCGACATGTCGCTGCACCAAGTCGCGGTGATAAATCACTTTTTTTGTACGAGTCGGGCGACAAGTTGTTGCAAGTTGATGCAATATCGATGCAACGGGTCGCAGAGGCAAGTCGCAGCGACAATCACTTGGCTTGACCTAGAGAATTTCTGTGCACTGAAATCTTCGACAGGATTTTGTCTTCGCCACAGTTCGCAAAGTCGAATCAGTTGGAATGTGTGAATTTGTGTCTTGTCGCAAGACAAATAATTTCACAAAACGACCACTGTAGACACGAAGCAATTTGTCTCTGCGACTTGTCTCCAAATGTTTTCCGACCTTTAATCCTTATTTTTTATCCTTCACTCCCTTCCCCCTCCCCCCTCATTCCTTTTTGTTTGCTCTTGTCCCAGCTTTCTCGACGAACTCGCGCGGAAACGCTTGCTATGCAGGCTAATAGGATGTGTAACACGATCGCCGACCGGCCTGAGTCATTTCGCAGACATGCACTTGGCGCCATTCGAGCCACTGAACAACGGCATGACGTGTCTGTCATCGCATTAGCAAGTGGGAACATTTACTGACAGTATACCATTAGTGTCTGCGATCATTTCCATTCGCCCTTTTTCTCATTGCCCGATAATACACCTTGTTTATCCCCCCCACCGTCCCCCCAAAAAAAATAGAAAGAAAGAAGGAAAAAGAAATTCGCATAAACATTTATTTTCACTTTCTCCTGGGTATTGCAATGCTTATGCAAAATTTCGAGGTGTAAGCGAGGTGTATTGTGGGCAATGCGAGAGTGGTGAATACGTCCGAACAGGCAGCGTCCGATCGTGCCGCAGATCGTCATGGATTATATGGAAACTATACTTAAAGTGAGACGTCACCAAATTTCTTTCTTTCTCTTTTAGAAGATAAAGAAGAGGTCAAGGAAAGTCAGACAGAAGATAATAAAGATGAGGAGGCACAGGAAGGAAAACAAACTGAAGATCACGAGGCAAGAGAAGAAGAAGAGAAACTGGAGGAAGCTTCAGAGCTTAACAGAAAACCAAAGATGCGTCACTCGTTTAATCTGCGGTTTAGAAGGCGACCAAAGAGTATGGCTGCCGCCGATAAGGAAACAGAGGATGATGGTGAAGAGGGAATTTTGTCAAGACATGATCCTGTAAGACACTCATATCATGCGGGGGATTTACCAGTTCCTGACCCATCTAATCTACGTAAGTACATTAATACTTTGATACCGACTCCACTAACACGAGATATCCAATGTGAAAAGTTTACTGATGCCTCATTCAGTCTTCTGATGTAGATGTATCCCAGTTAAGTTACCTCTATGTTATACTTATAGTTAACAACTGCCTCGCAGAGTGGAGGTGGGTGCCCGTGATGTCCAGGGGCTTCCACCTTTGGCACAGCCAGCTCCTAGACAGCGTTACGCCCCCATGGCTGGCAAGGTCGGGGGAGGGATGGGGGTAAAAAAAATGATCCAAAGGCTAAACGAAGAGAATGGCCGCCACGAAAACACTGTTCTGAGCACATGGAGACGATGCAAGCAAGGCTGACCGCGCTTGAACCAAACGACTGACCGCTGACCACGCTCGCGCTCCTTGTTGTTAACTCTGTTAAATAAATATTTATTTAACCTCATCAAAGATACTATATGTTCTTGGCGAGAACGTGCGCCATGCCTGATGCGAAATACTACTGAAAAACCACACTTGAGAAGTGGGCAAAAAAAATGTGTGGAAACTTATTTTGCAAAACTAAATTTGGTAACTTTCCTTTTGCGTCTTTGGGCATTTGTTAAAGTGAAACTTAAAGTTGTTAAGATTCGTTGACAGCGTGTTGCTTTTAAGCTCCTATTGTCATTGTAAACGTCCACTTGCAACCTCTTTCTTTGTTCCTTTTAGGCAGATCGACCAGTCAGTCATCTCTGCTGAGTTATTCACCGAATCCATACTCTACCTTGATTATCGAGACAGTCAGTAAAGGGCAGAAGAAGTAAGATCAAGTGCATATGTTATTAAAGAAAGTTATTCCTTCCGCCTGTCACTAAAGGCGGGAAATTGAATGACCCAGTGCCAGTAACAACCCGGCGCAAATAACACATAGCCAACATTAAACGCGGGAAAATTTACCACGTGACGCGGTGGTCTTTGTTTCTTTCCTGATTGGCTGACCGAGAAGTAACATGCTTGTTTTCTTTGTTAGCGACTGAGAATTACAATTACTGTATTCTGTTGCTAGCGACCGAGAATTACCATATTTGTTTTCGTTGCTAGTGACCGAAGATTACCATATTTGTTTTCGTTGCTAGCGACGGAGAATTACCGTATTTGTTTTGTGTTGATGGTGACCGAGAATTACCATATTTGGTTTCTGTTGCTAGCGACCGAGAACTACATGTAACATTTGTTCTTTTTGCTTGTTCACTGCTGAGGTTCAAGGGGGAAAATCTCGTGAAATTCAATTTTGAAAAAATTAGCCTGCGTCAGCACGGGCCTTGACTGCAAGATAGGTCTTGTTCCGAATAGTTGTCTAAAAACTGCTCTAGATCCGTTTTTAGTTTAATTACCGGTCAATTATCTGGTTAATTCGAGCGAGCGGGGTCTCACGTTTGCGACACAAGTATTCTCGAACTTTGGCTAGAATGACAATTACTCTTTATGTATCCTCTAGACAACAATTTGATCCTTGCAAGAGGATCGGAAGTTAGTTGAAATTCGCCCATTGTCATGCTGCCCCTATCTAGAGACTACCCCCCCCCCAACTCCCACGTCTTTCTTAATACTTAACTTTTTTTCTCAGATATTCACACATCCCTCCTGTGATGGCCAAAAGAGGAGCGTACGAGCGGGGAGGTAGCAAACTGCATATCTACAATGACCACATCTTTCAAGCTGTGCACTTCTCGGGAAGGTAAACTCTTTGATTGTAAATGCCTTGTCTCGTATAGAAAACATACAGTACTATATTTCTTATGGTGGCAACTCTAAGTGACAATATCTAAGTGACAAGCTTGAGACAAACGATGAACGAAACCCTTTATACACATTATCGAACCACGATGAACAATGTCTTTCATGACAATAACTAAGGTGTTTAGCTGGCGTCCACTCGCAACCGTTTCCCAGTTGTTGAAAGCAGTAGGTGGCAGAACTCATTTGATATGAGAACTAGCGTTAGATAAGCAAGCACAACGCAATAGACATATTTTTTAATACTGTGGTTTACGGAATTTATGATGTCAATATTGACAACGTTCTTGTGTCTGTTAAAACAGCTCCCCGGATTGCGCTGTGTGCGGCAAGTTGATTAGGGGAAAAGTTGGCAAGCAAGGCTATCAATGTAGAGGTAATTATTGAAATAAAAAAAGAGAAATTAAGGGTCACGTTTACGCCAAACGGCAAACGTGAATTGTACCACGTGAACTTGCTTTCTCCTTAATTGTCGTTTACTGGTTATTACTTTTACCCAAAAATAAGTAGTTTCACGCCAGTTTTATCCATAAGAATTGTTCTGTCTGGGCAGTTTTTATTTGCTTATTTTCTACTACTGAGAAA